>JAYEVE010000462.1:0-268126 GCA_036346375.1 Guadua angustifolia
GATCCTTCATTATGATCGGCGACGTAGGGAGTTTCCTCTCAGATCATTCAGACACCAATGTCTACATCCACCGTGAAAGGAGGCAACTCGTTAACCGATTATACTCTTCTTCGTCCGTGACGCCTCAACTCCGGCTAATCCTTCTTTACCGAAGAACCACGTGGCGCCTACGATCGCCATCGCTAGTCTTCTCCTTCGCTTTCGGTTTGTCATCCATGTCCATCACATAGAATACCGTGTCACATCATTAGCGAGCACGAACGGTTCATCCCTATAGGCCACTTGCTTGAGGTCCACAGTTGTCATACCATACTTATCGATATCCACTACCGCCGCTTTGACCCATTGGCACCAAACAGAGGGACTTTTAATGGCCCGCATCTCCTCCCAGATCTCTATGAAACCATAGTAGGTGTCCATCTTTCCATTTTGTCCAAGGCATCTATACGGACGCCAATGCTTTTGGTTGGTGCTCTTGCTATCCCGGGTTGTCGGTAAAATGTGTACCCATTTATCTCATACCCTTGGAATGATATGATTGTTGTGGACGGTCCTCGAGCCAAGAGTTTCAATTGTTCATCGCTCTGCTCGCTTGCCCAACAGCTTGCTTTTGTAACCAATCGCGAAATGATCCATTTGCTCCATCATGATCCACTTATCTCGACTTCTCTGGGTATTGGGCGCCAGAGACTCATCTCGTGATCATAGATATACGGAGCCACCACAGCTTGCTTGTTTCAATACCGTGAAATGTGCTTGTTTAAATGCAAGTAGATCGTCGCTATAGGATTCTTTTCTCCCTAAAGTCCCTTTTCCTCAGTAGCCTCCCTCATGGCGTGATACAGGACGCCAATCGGATTCAGATCATCCATGTAACTAACACAAAACTCGATCACCTCCTCAGGTCGACACCGCGCAATGCAGCCTTCAAGCGAGACCTTATTTAACATACTTCTTTAGGATACCCATGTACCTCTCGAAGGGAACATATTGTGGAGGAACACAGTCCAAGAATTTCTATCTTTAACAATGTGGACCATGAGATGGACCATAATATCAAAGAAGGATGGAGGGAAGATCATCTCAAGGCTAACTGGACTATTGACCATGTCATCATGCGACTAGATAACTTATTCGCTCGATGACCTTCTCGCGACACCGCTGAAGAACGAACACGCCTTTATGATTGTCCCTCGCACCTAATCCGCGTAATACCTCGATCACCACTGGAGCAATCAGGTCATCAACACATGACAATCATGGGATTTTGTGTACGATTTTATTCTCTTTCATGTTTATGAGTCTCCTTATGTTCGAGGAGTATCCGAAGGGACCTTCACACTGCTCAAGAACTTAATCATGTTTTTTTCTCTTCCTTGCTCGAGTGTAGCTCATGGGTGGAGGTAATGTTGTCCTTTCTCTCTCTTTTCCTGATGTAGGTCGCTCCTCGAGTCCCAATAGTCAGAGGTCCTTTCGTGCTTGAAGTGTATCTTTTGACTTACCGCACATATCTAGGAAACCTAGTAGGTTCACGCAGACATTCTTCGTGATATGCATGAAGTCCAAAGGAGTGGCGGACCTCTAAGTCTTTCCAAGAAGGTAAGTCCCAAAATATTGACTTCTTCTTCCAAATGGCCTTCGTGTGACCTTGTTCACCGGACAGTTTGCTACCAGACCTTTTCCAAATACTACTTTCAGATCCTTTACCAAAGAAAATACAAGCGCCCCATCGCGATGCATGGGCTTTTACGCTTCTCTCTCGTCCCATCAAAATTCTCACCCTTCCTCCGTGAACGGGTCCTTCATATGGAGGAACCTACTGTGGCCCATGTACACAACCTTTCGAGAGTTTTTAGGTACTTGTCGTCTCAGATCCTCTAAGCAAAGGATGCGTGCTTTATATCCTTTGATAGATAGGCCCGATAGGTTACCAAGTGCAAAGGCCGTTGATGGTTACGAATAGCAATGCACGAGAGTGAAGTGCTCTCTTTGTACTCATCCCATACACGCACACCATCGCTCCACAAGTGTTAACAGATCTTCAACCAACGGTTTGAGGTACACATCAATGTCGCTTCCGTGTTGCTTCGGCCTTGATAAGCAATGGCATCATAATGTACTTCCGCTTCATACACGTACCAAGGAGGAAGGTTGTAGATACATAGAGTCACGGGCCAAGCGTCGGATCGCCGCTCATATCGCCGAACGGTTCATCCCATCCGTACTCAACCCAAACCTTATGTTCCTTGCATCCTCAAAGAAAGTCCGTATGTTCTATCGACTTTCCTCCACCGGGAGCCATCGACAAGGTGCCTTAGCCTTCCGTCGCCCTTACGGTCTTCCTTGTGCAACAAGATCATTCGGCATGCGCTTTGTTCGCAAATAAACGCTTCAACCGGGGATTACAGGAAATACCACACCACCTTAGCAGAGGTCTCTTCTTTACGCCGCCTCTACCTCACCGGGTCATCACGCCGGTCTTATACCGCAAGTTTTGCACACCGACAAGCTTCCGAATCCTCATACTCATTGCGATAAAGGATACAATCATTACGACATGCATGTATCTTCAGACTTCCAACCCCAAAGGGCGCATAACTTGTTTGGCATCGACGAGTTTCGGCAAGGTGTTCCCTCTCGAAGTAACTTTATGAGGCATAACAACTCGTCAATCCCTTATCGACAATCCATTGGTCGCCTTCCATTGCATCGCTTCTAGTGTGGTACGCAACTTTTTATGGCCCCATCGACGCTTTGGGTACAACAATGTTCCGTGGTCCTCCCATAGGCGCCGGAACCTTTCGTAATGTCTTTCATCGATGTATTCTCCTCTCCATCACACAAAGATCTGGTCTAGGTCATCATCACCACACCCCAATGTATCTTCGAAGAACCGTGTTGACCAAATGGTCCGATATTGTTGTTCCGCCTCTTCTTCTTCACCGCCTTCCTCAGATAATCTCTTCTTCACCGTGCTTGGTCCAAAGGTATAGTTCGACATGAAACCTCTGTGAGCAAATGAAAGTGAAGGTGGCTGGATTTTGGCCACTCCTTCTCATTCTTGCGCCTATGCATGGACAACATATGTAGCCCGACGTCAGGTGTGCATCACAAGACGAAGAAAATCTTGCAAACCCCGCAAGAACTCCGGGAGCGCCGATCCATGTACATCCATCACGGTCCATCTACATTATGTTACATCAAGATAACTCATAGCTCATTTTCCAATAATGAATTGTTGAACCAAAACCTAAATATATTAGCTAGATCCACACCTTCAATCCGAGCTAAATAATAATCCAAGCAAAATATAAACCCACACAACAAGTTTTTGCAACCTACAAAAAGAATTGGTCGATCGAGTCTGATTCAAAATTTCAACAAAATTCACGACACTTTGTTTGCAAATTCGTTGAAATTGTAACACCCTAAAAATTTCTAAATTATTATTCAATCATTTATTTTATTTTTTTTCTAAATCTCTAGCACTTAATTAATGATGTTTTCAAAAATAATTTGTCGATGGAAATTAAAACCAAAATTATACTAGAAGTAATTTTCTAAGTTTAAAATATTCCAAAGTATTTTTGAAAACTTTTCTCAAATATTGAACTCATTTTATATTTTCTATAAAGCCATTCATATTTCGATATTATTTTAATTCGCAAATGAATTTAAATTTCTTCTTTTCCACATAACCATTGCCATTTGAAGATCCCAAACTCCATGATTTCCATGCACCATTCTCCCCCCAACTACGTGCAACCAAACCTTATCCTTCATCGATCGATGGAACTAAAACCTAAATTTAAGCTAGATCCACACATTAAATGCGAGCTACATTATAATCCAAGCAAATTCTAAGCTTACACAACAAGTTTTTGTATCCTATTTGAAAAGATCAAGCTAGATCTCTACATTCATATTAATCTTTCATCAATCATGGGAAAAGATCAATTTTTTTCATAATTCAAGCAAAAAGAGGCTCCATTTAACACCAAATGATGTGAGGAATGATGTTACTAACCTTAGTTACCTTGGTTAAGTAGTAAAATGACCAAAATTTTGAAATTTGGGCAAGACTCTCCTCTACATTCATAATCTTTGATCAATCATGGGAAAAGATCAAATTTTCTTCATAATTCAAGCAAAAAAGAGGCTCCATTTAACACCAAATGAAGTGAGGAATGATATTACTAACCTTAGCTACCTTGGTTGTGAGTAAAATGACCAAAATTTTGAAATTTTGGGCAAGACTCTCCTCCTTCAAGCTCTTGGTCAAGCTCCACCGTTTTTTCAAGACCGAATGATCTCGGTCCAGCGAGAGCGGAGGAGGAAGAAGTTTAATTGGGACTCAAGATGGGTTGAATACACTGAACCGGATCGATGAGATCACATCAAGCACGGTTCGGTCATGAACCAGCACTATTTAGCACCACTAAATAGTACCTGCTCGCGTGATACGTAACCTGCATCGATGTGATCTCATCAAGACGTTCGTGGTTGCCAACCGGTACTAATCGCCTCCCGCAGTTCAGAGCCGCTGAACCGGATCGATCTAACTATCACCTTGCTTTGTACCGAACCTGCATCGGCGGGCCAGAGTAAAAGGCCTGCCTCAGTAGTAGTGCGGATATGGATATAGATTCAAATAACTGATATTTATAGGCCGGATTATCCTGATATATATGGGCTAGGCCAAGGCTACTTTTATTTGAACAAAAAGATTTTAAATTTCAAATTCATTTTCTAATTTAATTAATCGATCAATCAAATTTCAATTGTTAAATTGGCAAAGCAACTCTAAAATTACAAATTTTTAAAAATCTTTGACACAACCTATCATTTTAAAAAATATCTTTAAGATTTTACCAAGATTTAAATTTTCTTAAAAATTCAAACTCTCATCTCCCTTAATAAGAAAATATTTTAAATAAGTAGCTAAAATTGCATAAAAACTCATAAATGCATAATTTATTATTTTAAACATAATTCAATAAAGAATACAAATTTTGGGTCATTACATGTTCTTCATGAATGTTTGGAGCAAATAAACTAGTTACGTTTTCTTTCATTTTGTGTGTATAATTTAAAGGGTTTTCATGTACCGCTAAATATCTCATGACCTTATTCATTTTAATTAGTATCTGCTAAATGTGTACTTTATTAAAATGTTATGCCAAAGTATATGTACGAGTTTGTGAAATGCAATCTAAATATGTAGTTTTATGATAGTTATGTCAAAGTACACGGTGAGCGCGAAGAACTATGGTGGCCCTAGCAAAACTGCTCCGTCCAAAGGTTGCGGCAAGTCACGATGAACCTTGGGCTGGGGTTAACGCGCCTTATAAAGGCCTTGGAAGGCGTAACGGCCACGGACACGGACTCCGAGTCCAATGGTGACATGACAGCACATGCCACGACTCCGCATCAGGGACGACAACCCAGGGCACAACACACATCCCATTCAACGGCACCAACACTTGCGCTGTGGCAAAATCTCAATGGAACATGTGTCCAGATCCGGCGATTACAAACATGTAGAGCCCAAACCGTCATGAACTCCCACAACTGAACGATTCGGATCCAACGACGCAAGCACTTACGGTTTCCATATGATCTTGGCCAACCGATCAGGATCCAATGGCTGGAAACCATCAAAGCCACTCGGCTTGAAAATGGCTGTACGATCGCCATCCAACTGTCGCGATTGAAACTTCTTGAAGGCAAGCCAACGGGCCACACCAAACCGGGCCGAGCTAGCACACAGTAATGGGTTGGGCCTAGCACTGTTCAAATGAGTTTTTCAGGGTTTTCTGAATAAATAAAATTCTAGAAAATATATTAATTTGTTTAAGGCAAATAAAATATAAACAAAATCCAAAAAAAATCTAATAAATATTTTAAGACATTAAGAACCCAAATAAAATATTTTTAGCTATAATTTATTTTAGTTTTCTATAATTAATTAGTTTTCACAAAAGGCCAATATGCTTAATTTTAAATAAATTCAAATAAAATCTAAAAATCCAATAAATTTAGAAAAATAAAAAAAATGCATAAATAACTCATTAAATCAATAAAAAGTAAAAAATTATATGTTACAAACTTCCCCCTTAATGGAATCTCGATCCCAAGATTTAGGGACAAAGATATAGGTTAAGAAATTCTGACTTCAAATTCTCTTCATGCTCCTAGGTAGCTTCACCTTCCGAGTGATAACTCCACTGAACTCTGTAAAAGCGAATTGACTTATTCCTGATCTTACGCTCTATCATATCTAGAATTTTGATTGGCTATTTTTATAAGTCAAATCTTTCTGCAGTTTAATTGCTTCTAATAGTGTCTACTCTGCTGGCACTCTGAGGCACTTCTTAAGTTGCGACACGTGGAACACATCGTGCGCTCCTGCCAATGACTACGGTAGCTCTAATTGGTAAGCAACCTATCCTCGATGGGTTAAGATCTTGAATGGACCAACGTATTTTGGCGCTAGCTTTCTTTTGGTGTAAAACCTTTTAACTCCTTTAAGTGGGGTAACTTTGAGATATACGAAATCAACTGACTCGAAGCTTAATTCACGGTAACGATTATCAGCATAAACTTTCTGTCTTGACTGAGTCACTTTTAACCTTTCTCTGATCATAGCAATCTGCTTTTCAGCTTCCTAGAGAATATGGGCCTAAACACCAAACGCTCTCCTGTCTTATTCCAGTTCAAAGGAATACGACAGGAACAACCATACATCAGCCCAAGGATACTTGAGCAAAGGATGTCGTCTCTCAAACCTAAGATAGTTGAGGCAATTACATACCTCAAAGATTAGGAGCGCGCAGATGACAGAACACAATATTAGCCTGAGGATCTGGAGATCACGGACGCGGTAGCCGACTTTGACAATCTCAGCATCAGGTAGTCTATACGTATATACGTAGTTACTGTACTTTTTCCTTATCGGGGGCACCCTACACCGAGGTGTAAAGTTTTTAACGAGATAGTAACTCTGTACATGCTCAAGATTGAATAAAATTTACTTCTTTTTCCCCAATATTTCTATCCATTGTCTCAACTTCGTACGTTTCCAGGTTTTTTCCTCTCATCATAACAGTGTAAATGGGTTAGATCTGGGCCGGCATGACACGAAACGCAAATGGGTCGTGTCTGAGCTCGTCGAAGATGAGTTGGACCAGTATGGCGGACACGACGGGCCATCACGGTTCGACACAGTTCAGATCCAAAGCACGATAAACCTATGCTGGCCTGGTATGACACCCAGCCCTAGTCTACATTGATTGTCCATCACATGTATTGTTTGCTTGCACATTTGAAAATAAGCGTTCCTGTCGAGACTCGAGAATGCATTTGCTCGTTTGCTTGCTGGAATGTATGGCTTTGAAAATGGCCGTATCCCATGCCAACTTTTATGTCACGGCCGGACCATAATCGAATGAAAACAAAATCTTGTCTTTGCCCAAATTCTCAGCAGGAAACAACTGTTTGTTTGTTTGTTTTTTTTGTCTCTCCTACTGTTTCCTAGTAAAAAAAATGAAAAACAAAATCTATAAACACCCTAACGAGTCATCCACTGCAGCTCATTTTCATTTAGTTTGACCCGCAAGTTAATTAAGTGGCTTGCAAACACCTCGTAGGACGCATATTCGTACTATTTTCTCTTGATTTTAATTATCTCTAGCTCTTGTTTTAATAATTTAAATACCTATAAAAGTTATTTCAAAAATTGCTTCAATGATTCGAGTGATTTTATCTTTTTAATACAAGACTTCAGTATTGAAACATCAATAATGAAATAGTGTTTTACACATATCGAAATCACCCAAATAATTTAAATAAGTATCAAAATCGTTAAAATATGTATTGACACCACTTAAGCAAGCATCAAAGACAATGAAAACCACTAATATTCATGCTAACATGCGGCATGATGGGTATTTGAACAACAACTTAATTTATGGGGGCAAGATAAAAGATAATTAGATATGAGAGGTATAGTAAATCTAATAACCGATTTGTTTTTTGAGGAAAGAAGCCGCCTGACCAAGTCGGCCTTGTGTGCAAGCCCGAGCCAGACTCGGTCCAACCGGTTATAGAGGACGCAGAGGGAGCTCGAACCCTAGCCCTAGCTGGCCGTTTGCTCTGCCGCACGCCGCCTGCACCAATCGTCTAAAAAAAATAAAATCCTAAAAACTATCTTACTACTCAACAGAAAAAATATACAACACTTATTTGATGAGGCCAAATTATAATAGTGCAGATTAATCATGTACATATATTACAACTATTACAATTATATAACAAGTACAACTACATTTTCGAAAGGCAATAGAGTTATATGATAAATATAATTATTTTAATATATAGTCACTCTATTACGCCGAAAATTCCTATAGTTATTTTTTTTAAATTTGATCAAGAGCTCTGGTAATCACTAAAGAAGTAGAACAACCACCGAGCTACAAACGCAAACGCACAAACCCCACACACACGCCTCCACACATACTCACACGCTTGCACTCGGCACTATACACGCCAGCGTTGAGCGACGTTGGAAAAGCTCGGCTCGCAAAATTCCCCTAGTTATGAAATAATTCGTTAAACGAACAGCTCTCTGTCTTGTCTTATTTCCTCTGCAGCTCATAGATTCTGCCATACACGAAAGTAAATGAAACAGGTGACACCTTGTGTATATATATGGATAGACAATCTCTTCTTTTCTTTCAAGTGGATCGGGCGGACCGCTTCGTTCGCTGAAAGATAGGGGGAGCCAAGGAAAAAAAAATAGAAGAGCGATTAATACAGCACATACCCAACCGACAGGTTACGATACAGTGTTACATATACAACAGTTACAGAGCAGAGAGTGAAAGAAGCACCGAACGAAAGCACTGCCACTGGATGTGGATGCTGAATTCTGAAAAACCCGTTTGTCCAGCTCCCGGCCGGCCGCCATAAACTCCAAAGCGTCAAGACAAATGGATTGGCAACTGTAGGTGCCCATGAACGCCACCTATGCAAAGACCCTGCGCTTTGCAGGTGCCCATGAACGCCAAATGGCTTGGCAACCAGTGGATCGTGTGCTGCCTGCCCCAGGAAGAATTTCTCGTTTTCTGACTTTGCAGGGTATACTGCCCATCCGCTCATGAGAGCTTCCAGGTGAATGTGATAATGTCATCTTCGTCTGCTTGCAATTGTGTCTCTAATCTCTAATAAAGCAGAGTGCCAAACCCAGTGAACACAAATGCACAAAAGAAGGGCAGTTAACAAGTCAAACTATGATCTAGAACATAGGAAACATTTTTAAGAAACAATTAAACTAAAAAGGCTAGAAGATTTGTCCTCAGTTGGTTTGCTTAGCTGATTGGCCATAATAAACACTTAAGAATTGTGCAATTTTCAAGCGAGCAACATGGCATCTCCTCTCTTCAGACATTCAACTACAAAATTTTCCACACTAAAATAGAGAACCAAATCAAATATTCATAACTAACAGGTGAATTTGGCAGTTTTTATCACCATTAAAACAAAGCAAGCCTGTCAACCACAAAATTAAATAGCAACACTGGCAAAGGCTGAAGCTTTTAATAGAAATTCTAAAAGAACTAACTCGAATGCAGCAATTCTAATCAAGGGCTCCATCCGAGAACCACAAGTTCAAATGCTTACCTATAGTCAAATGGTTTGATAAACATTAAAACACTTTGAGAATTCTTGAATTAAAATTAACATCTGAACCACAAAACTAAATAGCAAACTGCAAAGACTAAATCTTCCCAAAACCAACAACTTTGATCAAGAGTTCAAAAAAAAAAAAACTTTGATCAAGCACTAAATGTAAAACCTCAAGAAGTTTGCATTGTTATGAATAACACTTGTTGTATTTAATATGAGACCAATGGCTAAAATATACAAAGTACATGATGGTATAAAAGGAAAGCCTTTATAAGGCAATCATGTACATAGAAAGCCTATATAAGGCAATATATCCTTAACACTCCCCTACAAATGCAAGGCATATGCAATAGTATTGCATCTGGAATGACTGACACTAAAATAAGAAAAATCCAAAGTTCTAGTCTTGAAGTAGTCATCGTAGCACCCAACTCTTAAAAAACCAAGCCGATGAAGGGAAATCGATGAAGGAGCCAAGTCGACGAAGAAGAACCAACAGAACGAGCCGAGCAGAAACCGACTAGCATAATGAGCCAAAATCGGGTCTTGAAGTAGTCGTCGTATCATTCGACTCTTGAAAAACCAAGCCGACGAAGGAAAGCCGATGAAGGGTTGACATGATGAGCCGTAAATCGAGTAGACTAATGTGCCGAATGGTGAAAAAGGGCCGAAGTTGACGTAATGAGCCAACAATCGGAGTCAACGGAATGAGCCGAGCTAATCTAAAGAATCAAGATGCTAAGGACTTGGATGGATGCAATGAAATGAAGACTCTAAATGAAATAATAGCGTGAGAACCAGTAGCAGCCCAAAGACACACCACCGCACACAAAAAGAGCCGAAGAGTCGGAATTGGAGCCTATCTAAAGAGCCAAACCAAGCCAAAGACGATCAAAAGAGCTGAAGAGCCAGAGCCGATCCATGGAGCCAAAACCAAAAGCCAGAAGCCAAAGAACCTGAGCCAAGTCGATGAAAGAGCCAGGCCGATGAAGGAAGCAAAAAGCCAGAGCCAAAGAGTTGAGAGCCTGAGCCAAAGAGCCAAGCTAAAAACAGAGCCAAAAATGAAGCCGAGTTGAAAAACACAGAAGCTGAGCTAACCATGGAGCGCCGGAAGCTGAGCCTACAAAATGATCTAGGAATCGGATTAAATCTAGTTGAGATAAGATTGAAAGTCTGATCAGATCGAGCTCACACGTCTTCGCTTCACGGTGATGAGGCCAGAGGGCCGGAGCGAGTGGCAGCCGACCAAGAGGACGTCAGCCCAGAGCGACGGTCGAGGCAGTGGATGGCATTGTTGGCGCGTGCAGAGACCAAGGAGATGTCGGCCGACGTTGGCCAGGCTCCTTCCTCGCATCGAAGCAGCCGGTGGAAGCCGGTGAGAAGATGGGCATTGGGCATGGAAGGCAATGCCGGAGGCCTGAGCGGGCGTGGCCACCGCGGGCCGATCGGAAGAGGCCAGAGGGCGAGCCGCCGACAAGTGGGCGGCACAGGGGGCTAAAGGCCAGGGTGGAGGCTGGAGCCGAGGTGGCTGAAGGCGGTGCGGCTGTTGCGGCGGAAACTCGGGCCGGGACGAAGGCCGGAGTGAAACTGACTGGAGCAGAGTCGCGGCCAAGGTGTCACCGAAGGGCGCGCCGCATGGTCATTGAGGAGGCGCAGGCGAGGCACCAACCAAGGCAGTGGCCGGTGACGAGGCCTGCGTTGCGGAGGTGGTCGTCCCCGGGAGTGGAGATTTTTCTCCCGAGGGCAACAACAGCGGAAGAAACGAGGTGACGGTTATAGGGATAGTGCAACGCTGGTAAGCCCTAACCCTAAACCTATTACTGTGATACCATATTATGAATAGCACTTGTTGTATTCAATATTAGGCCAATGGCCAGAATATATAAGGTATATATGAGGGTACAAAAGGAAAACCTATATAAGACAATCATATACATGAATAGCCTATATATATAAGGCAATATATCCTTAACACACGCATGTTCAACCAATGTAGCACGACAATATATCAAAGCCAGCGCCGGCCCTGGGGGAAAGGCAGCAGCCTGCCCCCAAACCATAGGGCCCCACCCCTGTACATGTACTAGTATTAGTATATTGTATATATAACATTATATTATGTATAGTTAGTGCCATTAGCTGAAAGAAGCTTTTCAAAGTTGAAGTTGTTGAAGAATTATTTAAGGTCCAAAATGTCTCAAGAAAGGCTAAATGGTTTGGTTATTTTATGCATCGAGAAGATATTATTAGATGAGATTGATATTGATACCATCATCAATGACTTCGCATCTAGACATGTTAGAAGAAACTTTTAAGGTAATACTGTAATATGTACTTCTTGTTTTACTTGTTGCTTGATATGAATAAATTTTTGGATACACCTTAAATGTTTATTGGGAACACTTATACTTTTATATATATATATATATATATATATATATATATATATAATAGAGGCCCCATTTTAAATCTCGTCCAGTCCTCAAATCTCAGGACCGCCACATTCAAAGCTTCAAGATTCAGAAATACACTCACATGCATCAAATCCTTGAAAAATTCCACAGGAAACTAACCCCAGAAGAACCACGGGTAATTGATCGATTGTAGAACACGCCTCGACTGCAAAAGTTTTACCGATACAAAAACAAGGCTAGCTCAAGCACGACGCCATTCGTACCCAACACTCCCTAACAGAAAACCGCATAATTCAAAACGAGAGCCACCCAGAACTTCGATTCATCGGCCCAAACTTCACATGAATCAATTCAAACCATATAATTTTATTATTAAACACAATTTTTTTCAATGCATAAGCTAACAGCAAATTAGCTCGAGGAGCAGAAAATAAAATTGAGCGTAGTACTCCACAAAAATGGAACCTTTAACAGAATTAACAGAGCACTACGACACTTGCCAACCAATACAACAGTAAAATTAATTAACACTAAAACCGCATGAAAAATACATAAAACAAAAGAAAGAAATTATTTGTGTGTACTCACCCCGGGTCGCGGTTGAGGATGTCACAGATCTCTAGGTTCATGGCCCAGTCAGGGCCGATGAGCATGTCGCTCGTCGCGCGGTCGACTAGCACCGACGGCATCCCCGCGCCCTCCGAAACCGACCAATCCTCTAACCGAAGCAGGAGCCGCCGCCGGCCAACCAAGAAAGCAAGAAATCCTAAAGCCGCAGTCTTCTTGGCCACAAAAACTCCTCCTTTCTCCTTCGTTCTTAGCCTTTTTTTTGCATGTGTGGATTCGGTGGCGGAGGAAGCGAAGCTCGTCCAAGGATTCGCGCTCCTGGATGACGTCGTTCGGGGCGGTGAGCGCGATAAAATTCGATGATTCTGGCGCTGCTAGTCGTTGTTTCTGCTTGTTTTTGTTTGGTTGGCTTCCCTCGTCTGGTCTCTCTTTCTTGGTTTTTCCCTTCTTTTTCTTTTTCTTGAGTTTTTTTTCGAATGACTTCAGTTCGGAAGTTCGATATTTTTAGACGCGTTATAATATTTTTTCTCTACATATGTAATAATTTTTTTAACACGTGCAATATTTTCCTTCGACAACAGTAAAAATACGGCACAGTAAACAAATGTTGCACACGTTGAAAAAATGTTGCACGTGTTGGAAAAAAATATTACAAGCGTTGAAAAAATATTGTAAAAGGCGTCCGATAGAATGAACAGTGATCGGATGTCTAATCGCTAACAACCACTTTTTTTTTTCCTTTGGCTGCCCAGGAAAGGTGTTTAATTTGGACCAATCATGTAACTATTACCACTACTACAGCGAGGCTTATATTAGACGACGATCACGCACGGTTTTGAAAACCGTCGTAATATGGAACATCACGACGGTTATGTAATCAAACCGTCATAGCATATATCACTGACGGTTTTATATTACGTACCGCTCAGGATATAAGAATATCACGACGGCTTCTAAATATAACCGCTCGTGATGGCTACAAGATTTCATTACGCAGCGGTTTCGGTAAAACTGCTCGGATTTCACTGCACGGTTATATAACACAACCATCTGTAATATCTATAAGAATCATTACAGACGGTTATATTTAGAAACCGTCTCATGATATTTTTGTATCACGACGCCCGTAATATAAAACCGCTCGTGATAATACCGCTTCCGTAAACAGAGCCTCGATCCACATCCACTTCGCTTATAGTGTTTCGTTTCTATGCTAAGTGGCGGTTTGTGGAAGTGAGGCGATTTTTGAAAGAAAGCCATTGATTTCAAGGGTGATATTAGATTCATTTGATTTTGGTGATCTAAGGTTAGTAATGAGTTCTCTAATTGCATGCGCATCAATTCAATATCCGGGTTTGTTAGACAGTAATTAATTTAAAGATTGTTTGATTAGATCTAGTTTAATTGTAGTCGATCCATATGTTGTTTGTGATATTTGGTTAGTAATGTGTTTTAATTGCATTATATTCAACATCTATCTTGATAAGGAAGAAATTTGATGATTTTTTAGATCTATCTTGTAGCTAGAACCATGTGTTGGTTGTTTGATGAATAAGGTTAGCTAGTAATGGTTCTATTTGCATAATATAATATTCGATCATGATGTAGCTAGCTAGCTTGTTAAAGATAGAATTTAAAGATTGTTTAGATCTAGCTTATAGATCAATTCAAGTCTTTTGGTGATCTAAGGTTAGTAATGGGTTCTAATTTCATTATTATATTGAAGATTAATTTGAATTGTGTTAATTATTTCTTTGTGATGTAATTAAGGTATGTAATTGCATAATTAGTTTAAGAATGTGCACACGACTACACCGTGCACTTAATATTTAACATTATGTTACATGTGTAGCGTAGATGGATCGTCGATGGATGCCGAGAACCGCATCTGAGTGCCGAGTACCTTAATGGCGCTCCACTTTCAAAAGAGCTGCAGAGGAGGATATGTTTAATAAGGGGTGCAATTCATGTCATGTCCGTGCATTGATTGCGTAAAATCAAGATGTTTCAAACTCAGCAGATCGAAGCACACTTGATTCAAGGGGTTTCAAAAGGGCTATACATGTTGGACCAGTCATGGCGAAGAGCATAATATACGAGAAGCAAAGAAGTAGTGTTAATATCGCCGACGATGTCAATGATATGTCGGATGATCATATCGATTGTGCTTCGATGAGGACAAAGGTTGCACGATGACAATTTGGATCAGATGCTACGCGATGCGTATGAAACATTGATGACAGGAATATGGACAGCCTGTGGCTTAATGGAGGACTCAGAGAAACCTTTGTTCGCAGGGTGCAAGTTGAAATACACAAGGTTATCATCCGTGCTTCAACTACTCAAATTGAAGGCAAGCAACGGTTGGTCCGACAAGAGTTTCACGCAATAAGTACGCCTATTGGCGGACATGCTTCCGAGAGGAAACGAGTTGCCGACAAGCACCTACAAAGCCAAGGTGTTCTTTGTCCCTTGGGAATGGAAGTAGAAAGAATACATGCATGTCCAAACGATCAGATCCTCGCATCGCAAAGAGTACACAAACTTGCATATATGTCCGGTGCAACGATTCCTAGACAAGCGTAAGAGTCATTCAGATGATGATGGCGAGAGCATTGAGGTGAAAAAAGGTCCTCCTACTAAGGTGGCATGGTATCGCATCTGTAATTTCGCTTGAAGTGTTTGTTTGCGAACCCAAAGGAGGTAAAACTGCTATGCTGGCACTTTGAGGAGCGTAAGAATGATGGAATGCTAAGGCACCTCCGATTCCATCCAAAGGAGAAACATCGATGAGCTTTCAAGAATTCGTGCGGATCCGAGAAATATAAGGTTTGATTGAGTATGATGGAATGAATCCTTTCGTAACATGAGCAATGCAAGATAGCACTTGGCCCGTGAAACTCAGATCTACAACCTTCCTCCTTGGTTGTATATGAAGCTAAGTACATTATGTTGTCTCAGGCTTATCCAAGGACCAAACAACTCGGGAATGATATTGATGTGTACCTAGCTCCATTGGTGGAAGATCTAAAACACCGTGGGTTACCGGTACACGATGGGATGCGCATAAACGAGAGAACTTTACTTTGCATCGCTTGTTGTTCTCACTATAAATGATTACCCCGCCTTGCTAACCTGTCGTGCCAGAGTACAAAAGGAACCAAAGCCCTGCACTCACCGCTTAGATGATACCGAGAGTTTATGGCTGAATCACTCCCGCAAAACTGCGGTACATGCGTCATCAGAGGTTCCTTCGGAGGAATCACCCATATCGCAAGATGAAGCAACTTTTCGACGGAAGGAACGAAATGGTCCAGCTCCAAGGCGCTTGAGCGGAGAGATGTTCATGACATTGTTAAGGATTTGATGTTGCGATGGAAAGGGACGTAAGTCAAGTACCCGTGAAAAGAGCATGTGGAAGAAGAGATCAATATTTTGGGACCTACCATCGGGAGCACCTAGAAGTTCGCCATCGTGATCGATGTCATGCACGAGAGAAGAATGTCCGTGACAGCGTGATTGGTCTCTTACTCAACATTAAGGGTAAAACAAAGGATGGTATCAACGCACGCTTGACTTGGTCGATATGGGCATAAGACCCGAAAGTTAGCACCGAAAGAGACTGATAAAGGCCGCACGATTTGGAACCCGCTTGTTATATCTGTCAAAGGCCAAAGAACTCGAATCGCGCTGCTGCTTGCATGGTGTGAAAGTTCCGTCCTGCACTCCTCCAACATGAAGAGACTTGTTTCATGTTGTAAGATTTGAAATTAACCGCATGAAGTCTCATGATTGTCATGTGCCGATGACACGATGCTCCTCGTCGCAATTAGAAGTATTTTGCCGGTCAAGGTCCGAGAGACAATCACTAGGATGTGTTATTTCTTTAACACAATTGCTCGAAGGTCATCGATCCCGGCGACTAGATGCTCTACAAGTCGAGGTGGTGATGACTCTATGTAATCTTGAGATGTATTTCTCCATCATTTTTCGATATCATGGTCCATCTCATTGTTCAACTTGTGACAGAGATAAAGATATGCGGGCGGTGTTCCTACGTAGCATGTACCCGCTCGAGAGGTACATGGGAATTCTCAAGTCTTACGTCGGAATCGATCTCGTCCGGAGGGTAGCATTGTCGGAAGGTTATGCAACGTAAGAGGCCATCGAGTTCTGGCCGATTACATGGCCCGTGTCGAACCAATAGGTGTGCCTCGATCTCGCCATGAGGGGAGGCTCGTGGTATCGGGACCATCGGAAGGAAAGCAATCACGCTCGATTCGGCTGAGTATGCTCGAGCCCATTTCACGGTTTTGCAACACATGGTCAGTAGTGTCGCCTATATCGCCGAGCACAAGCAATGGCTAAGGCAAGAGAATCCAAAGACGGCAGAGTCTTGGATCACGAGACAAGATAACCTTCGCCTCAACAAATGGTTGAAGGAGCGACCTATCACTGGAGCTCGTCAGATGACACGCCGACATGGTTGGCAAAAGGACCAACTTTACAATTGTCACATGGAAAGGATATGACTTAAATGGGTACACATTTTACACGAGAGATCGTGACATGAAGAGCACAAACGTAACAGCGTGTCCGTGATAGATGCATTCAATAATACCGCTGGTTGACGAGGAGCTCCTACTATGGGTTCATAGAGGAGATATGGGAGCTCGACCACGCATTTTCAAGATTCCCCTATTTCGTGCCGTTGGGTCCACCTCCAACACGTGAAGGTTGACAAGAATGGCATCACTATCGTGGACCTCTAACATGTCGGATACCAAGATGAACCATTCAGATTTCTAACCAAGTTGTTCAAGTCTTCTATGTAACCGAACCGTCCAACAAGAAGCGCCATGTAGTTCTTCAGTGAAAAAGGAGAATTGTCTGAGTTGAGAATGTAGTAGATGAGGAAGAGTACAATCAATTTGATGAGTTGCCACCTATCGAAATGACATCCGGTCCCGTAAGAACAACATGAGGAAGCAAGCTACACACGCCACGATCATCATGAAGGGCTAATTTTCGCACAAAAGAATAAGCATGTGGCGTAGTTATGAGAAGGGTGCATTGTCATCATGCTTACTAATTTTCATGTGTAATAATATTACATTAATGCTATTGTAAAGATGATAATGACCCATCATGCTTTGTACATATGATTGTGATGATCTTTGTAAGTAGCTTCAGAAGCATCTAATTATGTATATAGGATTGTGATGATCTTTGTAAGTAGCTTGTGAAGCATCCGATTGATGGAAAAGATGCAAGTATAAGAGCACGATTATTCCTTAATATCAATATGATTCCAAATACATGATTCAAAGATGGACATTCGCATATAATTGATGATAAGAAATAAATTATGTAGACTATGGCTAACAAGAATGTAATCATGTATACTTTGGCAATATGAAAATAGTTGTATGTGATTGCTCTCAGATTTTAGGGTTTGAATTGAGGATTAGAATTCCACTTCAACTACGATATTGATATTTCGTTAAAGACAACTTTCCCGTAAGATACAACAAAGTGGCATGCATAAGAGTCGATCAAGTGAACCGACAAGTGAATGTCAAGGAACAATATATATCACAGACGGTTCTTAACATAACATCAGGATGTTATTTGTCATGCAGCGGTTATGTTACCTAACCATTCTGTGATATCTCAACATCGAGACGTTATATTATATAACCGCCCGTGATGTCATTAACATCGTGAGCGGTTCTATTATAGAACCGCTCAGTGATATTTAAACATCGCATCGTTTCTATTATAGAACCGCTCGTGATATTCAAAGCATCGCGCATCGCTCAATTATAGAACCGTCAGGATATCTCATCGCTGCATCGTTATATTATAGAACCGCTCGTGATGTGCTCTCTATATATCTCCTGCCAGAGCTCATTCACAGCGCGCCAAACCCTAACCCTTTGAGACGCTTTTGCTCTCCCGGGCGCCTCCCCTCGGCGTCCTCCCTCCTGGCTGTCCTCCCGGCCTCTGGCGCCCTCCCCTTCGGGCGTCCTCCCCAAGATCGACGCGTCTCCCTCGTCTGTCCTCCCTCGCCGCGACGCAGTTCTCTTCGGCGGTTCTCTCGGCGTGCTTCCCCTACTGTGTTCTTGTGCATCTCGCTTCAACCGTGAGTATTTCGGGGACTAGCCATCGAGCTAGAGGCCGCTGATCCGGAGGCACCGCCCGCCATTTGCTCTATTTTTCGTGTTGCTCGCTAGTTAGTGAGTTCTCGGGACACTTTCGTGATTATTCTCGGCCTTGCAAAGGGCCACGATCCATGGGCTTGGGGACCTGCGTGCAGGGCTTAATGTTCAAGGATGATTTAGGGATGGAATAGACTAATTGTGACAACAAATCTTAGCAAATAATTTCACTTTCATATATATATATTTGATTAGTGTGAGTTCGGTAGTGATTGAGGTTGCCGGAAGAGTGGTTGATCGTAATCGAGGATGATGTTTGTTTTCGGTTGTTTAGAGCCCAAGAGCCAAGAATCAGTTAAAATGTCTTTGTTCGTTGGCTAGGAGCGATGGTGCTGTGTGGTTGTTTTTGGTGCCCCAAAGAATTAGTTTGGAGGGTCCGCTAATTAGGTGGTGGTTTAGTGAGTTTTGATTTTCGGTTGTCTCGGATGTCGATGGTGGCGCGCGCCAACACGCTAGACTTTGTTGAAATCGTTTATTCCCTAAATAAAACAGGGAAACCTTTTGATCTATATATATATATATATATATATATATATATATATATATATATATATATATATATATATATATATATATATATATATATATATATTTGATTAGCTCTATTGCAAACTCCGTCTTTTATATGCTTAGTTAATGAATATGCATATAAGATAACCAATTGAGTAGATTTATACTTAACCTATCAAATATTAAATCATTATTGAGATAAAGTTGTCACAATCTAGTCTATTACTTGTCCATTGTGGCGAGGAGGGCTTTTAAGGCAACCCGACATCTCGAGAATATTCAAACAATCAATATGAGCTTTATGCTAATTGCTTTATTCGTAATACCGTATATGTTCATATGTGAGATCCTCGAGCTTCGTTTCTATTATTCTCGTTAATCACAAATGGTTGAATCCATATGTATTCTTCTCGCTTGTCTGCTGTGTGGATGTCCTAGTTTTAGGGAGAGTGTCATTAAATTTTTATTAAGTTCTAAGAACATCCTAGTTCGCTTTTTTGCTAAAAGGCTAATAACAAGCCATTTAGGCTAGTTCTTTTAAAAGGCTAATAACAAGCCATTTAAGCTAGTTCTTTTAAAAGGCTAATAACAAGCCATGGTATCCACAAACTCATTCACTCTAATGTGATTTTATTTGTTCTTCACTTTTAGTTCGCTTGAAACTATTTTAACTTGTAAAGAAGATGTCGCCCTCTAATCCATCGTCTCAAGGACATGATGTGCCCTCAAAAGAAGAATCGACTCTACAAGAAGAGGACCAAACAAAAGGCCAACAGACCGATATACCATTACGAGATCGATCCAAATGATGGGGCCCCTAGAAAGCCAAAAAGGCGCGAATGCATTTCGGAGTATGTGTGATAGTAGCCCTAGAACGGGTTCCGATCACGCTTATCTTCCCGAGGTTGGTGACTATTGAGGCTCGCAATGCCTTGCTAACGGAAATTCTTTCATCGCTCAACATTCCAAGAATCCGCCTCCTAGTGCGACGCAAGATGCATCGCTAGCGGCAGAAAGGCATGGAAGACCTTCAAGCATACGCCAGAGACTACGCCAAGAAGGATCTCGTTCCATACTCAAGTATGGGTTCATTGATGAGGACACGGGGGCGCTTTGTTGGGATGAAGACCACGATTTAATTCATGCGCCACGTTGAAGCAAACAAGGCCTTGCAAGCAAGGAACACTCACCCCCACGGACTGCAGACCTGCTACGCTGGGAAGAGAGCGCAATGGGACAGGAGGACGAGGAGGGTATCACGCCATTTCCATCGATCACAGATCAACGTATAGAGATCGCTAAGAGCGAGAGCGAGGTCGATGCCACGCCCGCAACTGCCTCCTTTGTAAACCCCGCGACGAGGAAGTCTCGCCAACGCCGGTAATATATAAATCGAACTACCAATTTTACGTAATTAGTCCATGACTTCATAAGTGAAATAACTTGTCCGGATCTTGCAGTAGCGTTGAGTACACAATCGTGCGATGGCTCTTTTTTCCCGCATGAGAGAGAAAGATGCACCGTCCATAGCCTTGGGAAACAAGGAACACCCGGTCGCATAAGAGGCAAAGGGTTTTTGTTCCATGGAAAACTGGATTCCTGCATTTACTTCCACATATACCAAGTAAGAAGAGAACTAAAGCCGAGCGCGAGTCAAATCTTATAAAGAATTTGGAGAACAAGTTGAGAGGAGAGTTGAGAGAAGAGTTGAGGGGAGAACCGAGAGAAGAATTTTATGAAAGGATACGAATCCTCGAGGAAAGGCTCACCAATCAAGAAAGAAATATCGCAAGCCCCGTATATGTCCGAAGTCGCCCCCACCGCCTGTGAAGAGCAAGCTTGTGCATCCGCTCCTCCAAGTGACATAGATGAACATAGCGGACTTATCTCAGATGTGACATTAAGGTACACACGCTGCAATCTCCAAGTGAGAATTAGCAATGGCACTGCTCTCCGACGGCTGCTTGGGGCATGGCGATCCATCCCCAAAGGGACCATGGTGCACGGTACCATCATAGCGCCGGTTTCACCAAGGTCAATGTGGACGGGTATTTGATAGTTTCAAAATTGTCGATCTACGTAACCCACCAAACGACGAGATCGTGAAACTTGGGGATGCCATTGGCACATTCATCCAATGGCCTAGCAAATGACATCTCCTCGCTTTCGCCCCTTCGTCATGCAACAACCGCGATGATCCGATTCGCTTATTGTATCGCCGTCGATCGATCGGCATAACAAATCGCCAATGAGAGCGACTCCACTTGATGTACATAACGTTGACCTCTTCCCCGCCCATTCCTCTCCCGTGAAGGGTTCATACAAAACAAAGAAAGGCAAGGGCAAACAGAAGAAAGAAAGGCAAGAACAAGTCGACTATCCATCCGCCGAGTTGGCTAAACAATACAAGCTAGGAGAGCCAGCATTAACGAAAGGCGCCAGAACTTCACTTAGTATAACTTGCCAACAATTGCATAAGTGGTACACCCAAGAAGCTGGAAAGCCAGAGCGTGAACGCATAACAAGTATCGCGTTAAGTTCAAGTATGAACATCTATTCAACGACTCGCCGGGGCTTCTTCACGATCGATTTTTCGACTTGTTCCATCTCTACAACCTCGACGCCATCGACGCCGCACTCATAAGATGTCGACCTTGTAAGTGTGTGCTATCACATCTACATTCGCCTAATAGTGATAAATGTCCTCCAATATATATATAATTCGCCTTTTGTATATATAGATACATGCAACTTGAAGCTTACACGAAGAAACTATCGATCGGTTTCTCGACCCACATATAGTCTCAAAGCAAACAATGGATGATGATATAAACATGGTCGGTGAATACGCCATGAGGCATTGCTAGCACAAAAGATAAAGAACTCATACTTATACCCCATAACCTGTAAGTGCTACCACATGCTATACTTTGGTCTCAGACTGCGCACACAACTCGCTTTCATTCATTGTCCATTGTGATATACCCGTAGGTTTCATCTGGTTCTAATTGTAATTGAACCAGCCACAAACCGGTTATAACTTGATTCCAAGACGTGGCGGAAACCACAACTTGGTACCTATTGCAAAATTACTCGCCAGTAATCACGCTTTCTCCGCATATGGTCGTGTAAGTTGTTCCGTGTTTATATTGCTATTGGAATGGCTTAGGCTAACCTTTTGCAATCTTGTAGAGCGCTCAAACACGTGAAAGATTGGACTAAACTATAGCATGATTAGAACTTTCCAGATCCGCTTATAAACAACAATTCTATTTCAAACCCCTAATAGTGACCCTAGAACTAACCGTAGGTTTTATTTGCAAAGGCCACCAAAGAAGGTCGTGAAATAACCTATGTGGATTTTATGTTTGCCACAACATGCAAACCATCGCTGCTAAAAAAATAGCAAGATGGTTAAAACCTGCTGAGTCAAGTCGATTTGAGCAACATTAGAGGGAAAGTTTGTTTCTTCCTCGCCACGGAAGTAATATATAAAGACGGCGGCTCCACGCAAACTCGATAACTTCGAGTTGTACAATTGTCAAATGGTATTCATTAATTCGGAAAATATGTCCAAAACTTCAAGTTATTCTTGTTTGTACGATTCATTGTATTGTCACATGATATTATCCTTAATAAATATTTGCTCATCTTGAATGCAACAACTTAACAATGTCTTGCTTGTTGGAAGTAGATGTTTTTCCTACACCCTCAAAGATAACCTCCATTATTTATGGTTTGTTGTTCAAATTTCCATCTACTTAGGTATTCCCTGCATCAATATTTACAGACACGCCATTATAGATGTTGTAATTGAATATCTGCACTTCCTATATGCATTGAGGCAACAGTTTGTCCGATCAGATAGACTTAAAATATAAACATTTGTAGCGCTTTTTCCCTTCTTATGATAATGTTGATGGAACTCGACTAATAAATCAACCAAGAGCCACAGCAAAGATGGCGAGGCGCGCAACCACGGTCTTCCATCGAACCGACACACTAGAGTGTGTAATTTGCTTCATGCCATACTAAGTGGTTTTATGCAGGTCACCAGAGTGCCATGGTGCAGAGTAGCGACGGCATGCTCTTAGTGCAACACACCGCCGTGCCACGGTGGGAGATCGAACATGGTACTTTGGTAAAAATTGTAGATGTACTTGGTAGATTACTTTAGGTAGGGTAATTAAAGATTGAACAATGTGATTGCAAGTCGGTCTTCCATGCCTCGAAGGACTTTTGGAACACCCGACTTGAATGGAGAAGAGGAGCGGAGGAAGCCGATGGACGGTGGTACGCGGAAGAAGACAGCCTTATCTATAACCAAGGCTCGGTCCACGGATCGAGGGAGTCCCGAGATTGATTTTGGGAAGGCCATGGATCCCCGTCCCGCAAATGAAGTAGAGGCATCCGACCACGGGGTCCTTCCCAGAGCGGAACAGATTGAAGAAACGAAAGAAAAGCGAAGGGGTGGGGAGGATCCCGAGGAACCCCTCGCATAAGTGGGAGAAGATAGAAAGGAGGAGGATGGAATTGGGCACCAAATTGATAAGCTCGATCTCTGACTGGCGAGGATCGCCGCCATGAAGTCGCCTCCGGCCCGCAGTCAAGAGCGCCAGAGTGTTTCGGTGCAGACGAGCTCACATCCATGGATGCACCGATCTCGCCGCCAAGAACCGCCACATCGGTGGGTCGAGCAGCCTGTGCCCTCGAGCTCCTTCATCCTCGCCATCGACATGGAGCTTCTCTCGAGCTTGGCCATGATGGTTGTTTTAAGCTTGGTCGAGGAAGGAAGAGTTGCACGAGCAAAAGGCTAGGAGGCTAAGAGCGCGAGGAGATCAGGAATTTTTCCAAGGTTGCTGGAGGCTTGGGTTTATAGGCCCGTGTCATTGCCTGTTCAAGACTAAGGCGCCTCAAAAGGCGTGTTTCATGGTGATTTGACAAAGTAATTAAGGATTGGGCAGCGGGTTAGAGGCGCAGCAGCGCCTCTTCCGACCGATCATGTCCTGCACTCAACCTCGTGAAGTCTAAGGTGCCAGTGCATCAAAAGTCAAGCTCGATGGTCTCCGCCGACCTCGCCAAAGGTTCGAGGCCTCCTAAGTCTCGTCCTCGCGATTCGACGTGGAGGCTCGAGGTCGCCCTGTGTCTTCTCGACCTCGAGCCTCGGGCTAGCTGACGGGATCGGAGATCTCGACCGGCCAAAGCACGGCCAACGGAGCCCCTAGTTCGGGGTGTCGACCACGACTGGGTCATAAGGGTCCAAGACGACCTAGAGTCTCGCCTCAACCAAGGGTTCAACCCCTGCACGACCTCGGGCTCGAAGGGCGCGAAGTCGGCTCTTGCTCAGTGGCATTTTTCCTTGATTCCAGAACGGCGCTATTTCCTGCTAGCTACAGACCCGATAGCGGAGTTAAGGCAGACGTATGTATATCCGGATGCTTGCAGCCCACCTTCAAGCGCACGAGACCACTACTCCGCAATCTCTCCCGCCAGCATGTGCAATGCTCGGGAGATATAAGATCCACAGTATGCGGCATTAGGGGCACACACGATCAACACTGACAAGCAATCCACTCACACGCACTGCATCAGAGCACGAGCTATAGGACAGTAGCCATTGTCGACAAGCTCGCTTGAAATCAGAATCCTTCAGACTCAAGAATAGTGAAGTCCTCCGCCAGGCAAGATCGAGTAGAGCTATTACCTTCACAGAGACTCAACCAAAGATAACTTCCATGTCACGCCCGGTTGTCGCCTTTGTTCACCACAACCGCTACGAACCTATTCTTCAATATGTAGCTCGCTTGTGGTCCCCGATTTCACTAACCCTTTACATTTGCGGTCGCGATCCCGATCACGACAATGACTAAACAAATGATGCAAATAAAGTAAATTTTATGCATCTACTAATTTGGTGGAAACCCTCGTGGTTGGGTGTATAAGGGTGAATCGAACCGCATCGCATGTGATTTGATTCGCTTTTGCGCTTGGTTGGTTGAACGGAACCATTTGGTACAGATGAGATGGTATGTATTTTGGAATATTCTAAAAAGATGCTGCACCATCCCGTACGGGAAATTTGGTCGAACCAATCGGTCCAGGATAGGATCGTTCACTCGCACCATCCCTTAAACCAACCTCATCCCTCAATCCAATCTCATCCCTTTAACCAAATATCATCTCGTACTATTCTGTATCATTTCATCCAAGCAACCAAACAAAATCTTATATTATTCTATTCAAACAACCAAACACTATTCATGTACCATATCATCCAGAATCGTCCTATCCATCTTGTACTATCCTGTCCCATTCATTCTCGTACACCCAACTAAACGCATCCTAAGAGCATCTCCAACAGTGCCTAAAAACCATTCCCAATATGTGATTTAGGGTTTGATTTAAAAAAAACAACTCCAACAGTGCCGCATTCTTCCTCCCAATATTTTCGCAGACGCCCAAAACCCGACCCGCTGTCCCTCATTTTTGTGCGCCGCCATCGCCTTCCAATCATCGCTCGCTACGCCTCCCGCGCCAAATCGCGTGCGCTCGCTGCCATTCCAATTCTTCACTCACACGGCGGGCACCTCGCTTTCGCCGCCTCCCTCCTCACCTCCCTTGCGCTGGCCTCCCGCCTCACCTCGACGCCGCCGGGCGACCACCGCTGTTTACTGCAAGGGTGCCAGGAGGCTCGTGGCGCCGACGAGGTTCGCTGCTGACCTGCCCGCCGGGCGGCGGTGTCCTCGCGCGCGTCTCCCGACATCAAGGTTGATGAGTACCGCTGTAGCCCCGAAGCGCAGCTGCCCGGTTCCCCGGGGACGCGTCAGCGCAGCCCTTCATCTGCAGCTTCCAGAAGGTGAGGGAGGTGCTCCCGATTGGGGCTTCTTTTGGTCAGGTCGTGTACGCATATTCGGCATGCCGTGTTCCGTTCAACCCGTTGTGATGCGAGGTGTAGTGTGTCTCTTAAGCTTCGTGGGCGTTCTCGTCGCCTTACCTGACAGCGCTGTGTTTGTTGGTTAGATGGCTGAACATTTCAACAGCAAGGCAGGCTTGCTGGAAATAGGATTTTTTTAAATAATATTTTTTTAATTCAAAATTGTGACATTAATACTCGCATTAAAAAAATTGCAGAAATATTACCCGGTCGCCAAACCGTTTGGCGATAATAGGGTAGTCGCCAAACGGTTTAGCGATAATCATGTAGTCGCCAAACCATTTGGCGATAATAGCCTAATCCCGCTGTTGAGCCCTTAATAGCCAGTCAGCCGATTGTCACCACAATCGTCGGCGATTATCAGATAGTCGCCTAAACCGCTTTGGCGACTCACAAGTAGTCACCGAACTGCTCGGCGATAATACTATACAATTTTTTTTGGGTAAATTTTGTTGTGAACTATTTGTGCAATAATTGTTGTATTCAACCGGGAAGAACTAAAAAAACTTTTGTTATATAATAAACCGAAGAATTATTTTAGTTCGTTAGTGATACGATCTCACTTATGCGATTTTCATAGCCCCTGACAGAGGCTTTACCACGGTCCAAAAAATACGGAATAAATGAAGGGCGGCTCACGCAATGCGGGCTACCACTTACGATGGGCGAGATAGCTAGACGCTGTTCCGGCATTTTGTTGCTAAAATCGAAAAGGCACTCACGGCCATTTAAACCACGGAAATTGTGGGCACTTAGGGTTTTCAGAGTCTCTCAAGGGACAAAGCCGCACACGGTCCAAAAAATATGGAAAAATCAAGGGTGGCCTACGAATGTGGGCTACCACTTACGTGATGGGCGAGATAGCCGACGCTGCCCCAGATTTTGTTGCGAAAATCGAAAAAGGCACTCACGGCTACAAAACCACGAAAAATCGGGCACTTAGGGTTTTCGTGAGTCTCATGACAGGCCGCATACGGTCCAAAAAATACGGAAAAATCAAGAGCGCCTCACTTAATGCGGGCTACCACTTACGATGGGCGTAGATAGCCGGACGTTGCCCCGGAGTTTTGTTGCAAAATCGGAAAAGGCACTCATGTAGAATCACGAAAGCACGATAAAAAATAAAATTGGACAACCACGATGTCGAAAAATTTTGAAATTTTTTATGGAGGTTCCTGATAAATCAGTGATATTACCAT
This sequence comes from Guadua angustifolia, assembly GCA_036346375.1. Taxonomy (NCBI): domain Eukaryota; kingdom Viridiplantae; phylum Streptophyta; class Magnoliopsida; order Poales; family Poaceae; genus Guadua; species Guadua angustifolia. The sequence continues at coordinate 27,533 of JAYEVE010000462.1, forward strand.
AAAAATTTCAATTGATTTTAAGATCTAAACAATGTTTTTAAATTCAAACAATAAAATTTGATTGTTATGAACATTTGAAAATTTTATTGTTATTGTTATGAACATCATAACCATGGACAAAAAATTTCAAAATTTTATAGTCGACAACAACTCATGTTATGAATACTTAAATTATTTATTGAACATATATAACGGCACATACACCGAAAGTTTAGATGATAAAATAAGCAATAGATTAGATTATATTACAAGGGCATTACAACAAGGATTTAAATTGCTTGATTTAACTAACTAACAAAAGCACATTCATTATGGTGGAACAAATGATCGTTCCACCTATCCGGTACAACTAGAATAATGTCCCACATTTTTCTGCATATTACCGTCTCCGTGTTAATTTTATGATTTGTGATCTGGACACCGCTCAATCCCTACTATCAAAGAACTCCATGGGGATCCAGAAGGCTCCCACTGTCAGCCGAATGGGTGGCCTATGCCGCACGCCTCTCGGGCGATAAGACATAATTTTTGGTCTTTTATGTGGATTTCGCCTCCCATATGGGCATGTCATCCCGATTCCCGGCGGCCCCTATGTTAATACCACCCGTTCCTTGGATGGTCTCAAGAACCCGCAAGGATTTGTTATGGTGCGGACCTCGGCCTCCGCTTCCCCTTCCTTCTTCTTCGAGAGGAGGAACCTCTTACACCTTCGGTTGTGTTGGCTGCTGGCGGAGACATGCGGAGACGCCGCCTGCTTTCGCTCGACTCCACTATATGGTGCAGAGGTGTGTTGGGTTTATCCTTGACAACCGGAAGCGTGTCGCAATAATGCAAGATGCCCGCTGGTCGTTGAATAACACCGTAGGCGTGCTTGGGGTCCGGCTTTTTCGGGCGGTAGTGGCACCACGGAGAGGGTTGCTCCCCGCTTATCCCATACAGAAGCATGAGATGTGGGTGGTACGCTCCGGTCCACCAATGAAGTAGGCGCACCATTCATCCTCGGCCAGGGGCACCGGTAGAAATCTCCATCCACTAGATCATCGTGGCGTGTATCAACCACCGCCGCAGCCATGTTCGCAAACGCGGGGCTTTGGGTGGCCCCGGAGGAGGTTTCTCCTTTGACTTGAGCAAATTCGCAAGTTTCGCTTTCAACTCCGTGTGCGATGAACTGGTTTAGAACTACTACTTTGTGAGTTTAACATTAGTTTGTCGCATAAACTCACCGATTGGTTGGCCCCTTGCCCACCGCCCTAAGCTCGGGTCGATCTAGAAAAGGACATGTCCTGGCGGCCTCCCACCGGTAAAGTTCTCGCTAAGCGGGGTAGGCGTCGTGGGCGCTTGGAGAGAAATTCAGAGTTACGCTCGTTCGCCCGTCGATCCATTGAAGAAGCAACATCGGTCCTGTGCCGAGAAAAGAAAGAACGATGCATGAGATGGTAGTGTTACCTTCAGATTGTGTGGACACCGAAGAGGTTTACCTCGAGGTGCGCCACAACAAGAGTGAGCGCCGCCGCCTCTCCATGGGTAGATTGCATCATCTTTGCGGTAGGTTGCAATCGATTTGGTCGGGGCAACTCCGCAGAACGGGCGCCGACGCCATCGCATTCGGATATTCGGGGTGGGATGACTTCGCTATTGAAGAGGCGACCAGAGAACGACATTGTGCCGTAATTTGTGTAGATTCACCGACATTTATTGGTGGTTTGGGCGTGTTTGGATGTCTACCCTCGCCCTGCTTTTATAGTGGTGGTGAGGGTTACTCCACACAATTACAAAGACTTGTCCATTTTATGGCCCCGCATCCTCTCGTGAAAAGTCAGCACGACATGTCACCCATCATCAAAGCCGCATGACACGAGACCTCATGAGAAAAGTCGCGACGACTGTCACCCTCTGTCAAAGGTCGCGACGATGTGTCACCTTCTGGCGAAGTGCCCCAAGATGAAACCGCGGTTGTCGCTTTCACCGAAAAGCGGGTGCGGCGGTTGTCGCTTCAGTTTGAAAAGCGGGTGCGCGTGTTGTCGTCTCAGCACCGAGCAGCTGGGTGCGTAGTCTTATCGCTTAGTCGAGTAGTTTTACAAGCCACCGAAAAGGCTTAAGTATTTCAAACCGCATGCTTTGTGAACGTTTAGTGCTCTTGCTTTAGTAGGATTCAGATATTCTTTTAGGACTTGATCTCGCACATAAATATTTCTTCCGCAAACACCCTTCATGAACTAGTCGCAGAAAAACTGAACTAACTAAGTTTATTCAAATGCCTTTAGAATTACTCGTAAATACAGATGTTGGTGTGACTACCTTTGGAACCCGGTTTGGACAGCCATATCACACTAAAATATTCTAATTAAAGCCTCGCTTAACATGTAAAATACGGATACATGAAGATATGATATCCGAAACCACTTCAAAGACATCCGTGACCAACTCGCCTCTACACGAAATGAACTACTTCGCAAGAATAGAGCACAATACAAGAACGATAGCCACATACACAAGCTTCTAACCATTTCATATGATCTAAAATGTGCTCCATCTTGAACATCAAGATGTTCACCACTGCTCAAGCATAGGGTCCATCCTCTCCTCCATAGAAGGTCACGATCCTCTGTGGTACAATGGTTGTAGGACGCCCTCGAGGTGTCCATGGTGTCCGCCCCACCGAAATATTGGCACCCCGCAGCCCCACGTGATGAGGTGAACAAGCTTTATGCGTCTTGAAGGAATGAGATATCTCGTAACAACTACACAACTCGAATAGAAGAAATAGTGTGCACAAGAAGGAATCAAACTAGCTTTTCTCTTACAGAGAAAAAGGGCACTTGTAGAACACTCGCCCATTATTTTCCTCGTTACAAGAGAACACATTAGCTTGCACGTGGCGCTTAGGGCAATCGACCGCCTTGCATTGGCAAGTGCACGAGCCCTCCGACGGCCGAGGTCGCCGCTTGAGACATAGTCTTTTGAGGCAAGGAATGGGATGAAGATGAGGATATGTGGTAGCGGATGTGGTATGAAAGCTCTTCGATTTGTGGAAGGATTGCGGATTCCGGGAAGAATGTTCAACGAGAAATCGAGGTGCTTCGCTCTCCCCTGAGAGTCCTCTTATAGGCACATCCCTCCGCACGAGGACGCCCCTGTGCCCCCGCCCGATCCACTCTATGATTTCGCACGCTTCCCTTTACACGGACGGGCCTAGCCTCCCGCAAAGACGAACGAGGACTCCTCCTGACGAGAACGTTCCTGTGCCCCCGCCCGATCCACCTCTCACGGCACGCTCCCCTTTACACGGGACGGCTGGGCCTCCAAAGATTTAACGAGGACGCCCTCTAGTCGAAAGCACGCCCCGAGCCCCGGCGATCCACGTCCGACGGGCACGCCCCTGAGCTTGTATGATCTTACGTTCTTGCATTTTAGTTCATTAAGTGTTTGCATTTTAATAGTTATAATATCGAATTCAAGATGCAAAAATTGTTTAGATTAATAGAATTAATCTAAACATCAATTTGTTGTCTCGATGCATATGTGAATAGTATTCATTTCTTAATTAACATTGCATAAGATTTTGTTTGATGTATATGTGAATAGATTTTATGGCCCGAGAAAGCCGATAGCAAGCTGCGGTCGTGGCCTCGCCCGAAAGTATTGTAGGCAGCGTGTTGTCGAATCGATCGTAAAAAGTGGGCCGCAGCTGTTGTCGAATCGTCCGAGAAAGATGCAACGTTCGCGTTGTCATGTCGCATTGATATCGGAAAGGTAAAAAGGCGTGAATAAAGACTATTAACATTGTAAAACAAGATGAACAAAGTAACAAAGTGAGAACAACACTCGAACAATGTAGAATAGTACAAAGTAAGAACAAAAATATTACACAATTGAATACACATTACATAATTCAATACATAACACTACGGCATTGCGCTGTTTTGTGCCCAGACTCACCGTGATCGAGAACACCTCCTAACAGGCCACCCACTTCAGATTCATCCATGTCATTGCGAATGCGCTTAGATCAGAGACGGCCACCGCTTCGGTGCACACTCCGCAAATTTGCATCCGGTAGACATATGCGCACATCTCGCACGGCGTTGAAATCACCATGTGCTCGAAAACCACTTTAACTCACCGACCATGTATTGACAAAGATGACCCTTCGTAGAAAGGGACACGTGATTGTACATGTTCATCCCAATTTGCCCACAAGCCGCGATCACATGCGAAAGCAGGAATATGAAGAAGTCTTGGCTTGTTGCAGGTGCATTCACACCATCCAAAGGCCCCTTGGCCTAGGTTAACCTCGTGTAATAACCGCTGTGTCGGTTCCTCAATCCCCTTTACACCGGAGAGTTACTTCAAGCGGTACTCAATGACTCGGGTTACGCACCATATGCAATGAGCTTTCTTGGTCGCGTTCCTCCATGTAGGCCATCATCCGCGCAAGACAAGACGGGCGCTTTGCAATGTCGTGGCATGAAGTACACCTCCGATGCCTTTTTCTCGAAGTAGCCAACGATGCCGTGCAACATGCCTTCCAGATGGCCACAAGTGGTAGCGACGCGAGCCTCTCGATGACCCAGCTTGTAAACCTCGGCTATATTCGCTGTCATGACAACGAATTCAAACATATCGATTACCACAATAACTCTAATTGTTCAATCGTCACGCCTATATTAATTTAGTATACTTACGGGCGCCCAAAGGTCATGGAGCAATGCCCACTTCTCCAATGGCTCCGCCTCTATCCAGGCTGAGAAATATTTAATGTTTCTTGACGATCGTCTCTCAGACGGAGGATCGAGCGCCCAAGGGGTGATAGCCTTTTGGGTGGGCAATCATTCGGCGATGCTTGGTTGCTTCTTCACTCTTCAATCAGGCGCGAGTGTGCTTATCCAACTCGCCAATATCGTGTTGAACTTACGTGTTCGGTTCTCGCTTGCATAACCTCTTAAATAGGTTCATCAGCTTCTTACTCTTGAACTGCCTGAAAAAATTTGCTCCCAAATGTCTCATGCACCACCTGTTCTGCATGTCACGCCATGGAAAAGGCTCATCGAGGTCCTCATGTAGAGTCTTAATTGCCGAAATGATACCTTTATGACGGTCATGGATTATGCACACGTTGGGCCGATCACGAACTACCCCGAACTTCAAATGTCTGAAAAACCACAGCCAGCTATCCCGGTTCTCACCCTCAACAAATGCAAAGGCCAATGGAAGTATGTGGTTGTTCCCATCGATTGCAATGGCCGTTAGAATCTGGCCCTTGTATTTCCCAGTAAGGAATGTACCATCGACGCACAACAATGGACGGCAAGACAGAATGACGCAATGCAAGGACCCGTGAAAAGAAAGCACAACGAATATCGAGACCCGTTACCATCCGCTTCACTTTCTTCAAAAGCGTGTACGTGCTGTGGTTGGTTTCTTCAGACATCAAGCACACGAGGTAGGTTACAACTGAAGCCTCATATGTGCCAAACCTCTTCTAATGCCTTTTGCTTCGACGCCGTGCCATCGAGTAACTTATCCGTACTTAAATGTTCTCAAGATTGCTTTCAATATAAGAACACTCAATGTCCCGCTTCTCGATGATCTCATTGAACATCACGCTAGCGACATTACAGCAAGATTCAAGTTGCGGTGTTTCACCGTAACATTCTCTAGTCCGCATGTGTGCCCATCTACCGTGATGCAATCCAAAATGTCTCTCACTTCGCTTGTATGTATGTACTCGAATTCACATCCTTCGGTTCTCAAGACTTCACTTGTGTATCTATCTAAACCGACAAAACAACTCGAACTCTCTCTGCTGCGATAGTGCCCACAAATTTCACCGCCAACTTCTACTCGTAATTATTTGCTAAAACTTGATTCAAATCGAATGCGTTGCTAGCATACTCCCAACGCGAGTCATGCCCCACCTAAACTTCCATATCAGCTTTGTTTTTCCTGTTCCACTCATCGTGATGGGTACATCCGCTGTCTCAAGATTACCATGCATTTCATCATCATCTCCTCCCTTCCTCATCTTCGCCGATGTCATCATCATACTCCAACATTTCAGCTTCATCTTGCATCGCCATATGGTCCATTAACTCCAATTGATCAACAAGTTGCTCGATTTCTTTCCCTTCATCTGCCTCGACCTTCCGCGTTGTCGCATCCCTCGTTATCATCCTCCGCCGCTACCTCAACCGCACCACTACCTGAACTTGTTCAACAGAGTCGACGTCTTCGCTTTTACCACGCCGCTAATATTCACCTCTTCTAGGGCACGCCACACCAAAGATTACACATTCAAGGCTAGATCCTCGCACCACCTTAACCATTTATGCCACAAGCACGTCCGATCTATTTTCTTCAACTCCCACAGAGCCGGTCACCCTTGCTTACGCTGTGAATACGGCTTGAATGGTAACAGAGTAAACACTTGATCCAGGAAAAATATTTGGTCAACCAAAACTTTATATCACGGATGCTAACTCTATCGGGGCATAAGTGTTCCGCCATTGTGACCGCAAAAACGCTCAAATCAACACTATTTTGCCCAATTTTTATTTCACCATCGCCATAATATACCCTAAATTTCATTTGATCCTACATTATCATGACGACATAAACAAAATTGATTTTAGATCACCACTAATATCACTAACTAACAATGTTCAAAATGAACGCCTGTCGCCCACTCATAAAAATGGCAAGCGCAAGCCTCACCTCGAGATCGGAGCTGCTGGATGCTAGCGTCTTGGGATGCTCGGGGCGCCCGGCCAAGGAGGAGGGAAGAACAAGCTCGGATCAAGTCGGGAAGACAAGCTCGCCCCAACGCAAGGGCGCAGGAGGATCTCTTGATGTGGCGGTGGGGAGGCGGGAGGATCTCGTGGGCACCGCCATGACCATGATCTTCGCCATGAGCACGATCTTTGGCGACCTAGCTTCCTTCCTCTTCCCCGCACGACCCTTGTAACCTAGCTTCCTCCTCCTCTCGAAGTTTTCCGTTTTCCCTCTTATCCAACCTCGGCACCGCCGAGCTCCGCCTTTCGCCGAGCGGCGCCACCGCCGAGTCCCGCCTCGAGCGACTGCCTAATGCCGCCTTTTCAATCTCTAATATTTCTAAAATTTAAAATTTCTAATATCTAAAATTTCTAAAATTTCTAATATTGCATAAACATCAATATCTAAAATTTCTAATATCTAAACTATCTAATATTTCATCAATATGACAAAATCTCTAATTTATTTTGCACTATAAAAATTAAAATAACAAAAATTCAAAAAATTACCTTTTTTTCCTCCTTCTTCCTTCTTCCTCCTCCTCTCTCTCTCTCTCCCTCCTCCTCCTCTCCCGAGCTCCAGACGCGCCTCACTTCTCTCTCTCTCTCCCGCTCTCTCCTCCCTTCTCTCCCTCTCTTCCTCTCCGCCCGGCGATCGCCGAGCCGCCGCTTTTCCTTTTTCTTTCTTCTTCATGAGCGAGAGCGAAGAATTGCCGCCGTTCGGCCGAAAAGATGTTAGCTATGGTCGCCACGTGGTTTGGCGACTACTAATGGTCGCCAAACAAAGGTGGTGACTATTAAGTAGTCGCCACACCGCTTATTAATTATTAGTAGTCGCCAAACCACGTGGCGACCATAGCGGAGACCCGTTCAAACCGAGTATTAATGCGGGATTAGGCTGTTATCGCCAAATGGTTTGGCGACTACCCTATTATCGCCAAACCGTTTGGCGACTACCTTATTATCGCCGAACGGTTTGGCGACCGGGTAATATTTCTGTAATTTTTTTAATGCGAGTATTAATGTCGCAATTTCAAATTAAAATAATATTATTTAAAAAAAATTCCTGGAAACAGTACCGCTGGGTTCCTTCAACTCTCTCTTCAACTTTACGGGTTCTTGGAAGAATGATGCAGCGGTGACGAAGTTACTCGCGATTGATGGCTACTCTGTACCGCTATATAGTGTTAAAATAACGAGTGAAAAATTGTTTCTGCACGAGAGCGTTAAGCGTGCAATTCCGCATAGTTGGTATCCGTCAGCATTGTCTAGGTCAGTAGGTAATCTTCTTGTTTGACGCTGTTATCAGGGTCCAGCTCTGATTGTTCCTATCCTATATAATTCTTTGCGATGACCTGCCCTTATCATATAACAATTTGCTCTGATGCCCCTTCTTCCCAGCTTTATCGAGAATTACGGTACCCATATTATTACTTCTGTTATGGTTGGTGGCAAGGATGAAGTATACATAAAGCAGCATTCCTCATCCCAATTGTCAGAATTGGAGTTCAAAAATTACGTGGGAGAAATTGGGAATGAGAGATTTTCAGATGGAGAAAGCAAGTCAAATGCGTCTACCATCAACTACACTGAGAAGGTTAGCAAATTCCTTGCCTTGCCATTTTTAATTAATAAGAAAAATCTTTTTTATCTGTAATTGCTGATAAGAACAGAAGCTTGTCATGACTATCTTAGTTTGTTCACCTTTTTTTCAAGGAATAGTTGGTTCACCTTCAGGGCTGTATAATTTATGAGTTTACAAGGATGCCATCTACATCACAGTTATTTTATCTGTCTACATCTTTGAGAACCACCTGAATTATCCACAGTAGGAAATTGGCTATTTTGAAAAATCAAATATGTTCAATGAAAGATAGCATGTATAGTGCATATGTGTTCCACTGCACCTCTTTAGCTGGCAACAAATCCGAATTCAACCATGCAAAATTGTTTTTTGTTTTTGTTTTGTGGGTGGGGGATCAATCCATTTATGAAATAATTAATATTGTATTCCCTCTACAGGATATGACAGTAATCTTCAGAAGGAGGGGAGGTTGTGATCTTGTTCAGAACCCTATTGATTGGATAAAAACTGTTTCCTCAGCACCAGATGTCATAGGCATGACATTTTGCCCTATTGTTTCACTTGTCGATGATATGCCTGGAAAGAAGCAACTTGCTCGTGCAATTGATCTATACTTGACATGTCGCCGGTTTGGAATTGTTGCGTGAGGAGAAGAATGGTCCACCGGACCAATTCAAAGGTCTTTTTGGGACAAAATATGGGCACAGTTGGAGAACAAGGTATTTTGTAGGCCCAAAAACTTTTGGGAAGATCCCAATCTAAGGATAATGGGAGTTTAAATATTAGAAACTGTTGGAGATGCTCTAAGTGGATAGTCCAAATTTGGTGAAACCCCCCACGAAGTTAAGGAGATAGTCTAAATGGAGGTCTCTTTCTTGAGTGAAAAGTTCAACGCTAGTAGAGGAAAAATGAACCAATGCTAACACTTGGCAAGCACATCTGACAATACGCTTGTAGAAACTAATCTTAAGCAAAATGTACGGCAAATTTAAGGTCTTACGTAGAACCCGAGAATTTTCCACGATTCTTGCATGAATTGAACTATTTTCCTATGAAAATCTTACGAAATTCCTAAGAGTTTTCTACGTTCCCCACGGGCCCTAAGAATTTTGAGATATACATCGGAAAATACACAATGGAAATTACACTCGAGCAAGAAGCATATCCATCAGGCAAATGTCTTGCCCCGGAGCAACATGGTTCCCTGTTCCACGTTGACTTCTGGTTTGTTTGCTGACGAGTAATCCACTTCACTAGCCAGCTAATGAGCTAAACCAATTAGATATCCTTCTTCCACACGGTAATAAACAAAAGTCAAGAGCTAAGGCCGGCAATTTCAAAGCAAATGGAGGAGAATGTGAGATGTGCACATACATGCATATATGCATGGCGGTGACGACGACAGGCAACCGAGCAAATTCTTTACTAGTATTAGCAGCAGGTGGAGCCCTTGAGTAAGACGGCGATGACTAGGATATATAATGGAGTCCAGCCTGCAACTTTGCTAATTGGCAGCACAACTGCTCCCGGCCATTAGCCACTCAATCACTGTTCACTCCTTTTTGCAGAAGATGGTTGTCTGTCGACGATTTTTTTTTAAATAATACATTTTTATTCAAAATTTCAAAAATATACTACAGGAAAAAAATTACACAAATATACCTCTGTCGCCTGTTGGTTGGGTGAAATACAAATATAACCCAACCAACGGGCCATGGGGAGGTACGTCGCAAGATCAACGGGCGACAAGAGGCCACGTCAGCCTCTAGCCTCCTGTCGCCCGATCAACTGGCGATAGGGGCTAAATCGACCGATGGTCGGCGGCGGCGTGCGTCCTATCGCCCTACCAGGACGGTTTTAAATACGATCGCTTAGTACTGTCGGGACGAATATGCAAATCCGACCCTCGTGTATACCTTGCACTAGTCCAGATCACGCTAGTGCACACAGCTCAACATCGCTGAATATCACAATCATACACAACGGAAATAAGATAAAAGACATTATATATTAAATATTACTAGTCAATGACTTTTGGTCAACTTATTTAACAATGCCTCGCAAGGTGAACAACAAATTGAACTGCGTGAAATGAAGACGAGATAACCCTCAAGATACCACGAGTGCAACCGACAAGGCTCGCACCCTAAACATTTGTCTCTTCATGGTACACCTTCTTCAAAGATCGGTGATGTTGTTGTAGGCAAGGGTGAGTACATAAAGCACTCAACAAGTTGTGCACAGAATACAATTCTATCATAACTATATATAAGGCTTATTCCAAAGGAAGACTAAGAAGTTCATTTGCAATAAAGCAACATTTATGAACAAGTGCGGTATATAGATTGAAAAGACAGTAAAAACAAATAACAGTAATAGATAGATTCATCATTTCTCAAGTAAACCAAGTTTCTCATCCTAGGTCAAGATTCAATTTCCATGGCAACCTGCCATCCATCCCAAGTTTTTATTTTGCAAAAATCTAAACCCTTGAATGTAATCCCCGAGCATTGCTCAATACCGTGAGCACGGCTATCCGAATAGTTTGTACACTCTGCAGAGGTTATGCACTTTACCCACACGACATGATAATCTCTTTGTTGCCAAGCTATTAGCAACTTCCTTTGGTATGCCGGCAGAGAATCATGACAAAACCTTTACAATGCGCTGCCTTAACCCAGTACTACTCGCTGAGGTTTCAACACTGGTGGGACTGGTTACCACATCCAGGGCCCCCCTCTTGCACCATCTGGGTTCATTAAAAAGGATGAACCACACCACCACGATAGTACTAAAGCTAAAGCATTGCAAATTAATCAGCTAGGCTGCCCCATAACAGACATGTGGTTGCATGATTGACTCAGGTCAAAGGCTCGCAAGGTGTCCTTATGGTTTGATCAAAGCAAGACATACACATACCTTCTGCCCATCAGGCCCACCCTGGCATCCTGCCCTTGCCACTTGCTCCGATCTAAAATCATAACCACCCCAGTTGATTACCAAGCACCACGTGCCATCAACAATTCAATATCGTTGCGTGACATCCATTGCCACCACAACTCAATCTCATCGTGTGACCACACATGACACACAAATTCAGAACATTGTTCCATATTCCATTAGTCAAGATTATTTATCAAAGGTTCATGTACATGTGATGACGTGGCATGGCTAAGCAATTCTAATTCGATCTAACCATCCATGTTGATTTCATTATTAACCAACTATAGTGAACCAACCTAGGGAGACAATAGATCATGGCATACAAATGACAAGGTAGGATATAATTCAAAGGGTACTTTAGCTAATCCCAAATTTAGGTTGAAATCATTTATACACATAAAATAACATGCAATAAAGTAAAGAAAAATAGCAATTCTTCCTAACATGGGTTCAACATGATCAAAGCACAACTTGCCTTGCTTAAGCTCCTGGTATCGCTCCGAAGATTGCTCTTGATTTATTAATTCTTCCTCCGGAACCTCGCTAAACTCAACGTCTACGCGAATCGAGAAGAAATAGCAAATAAATACCAAAACTAAGAACAAATGAACTCAAAAATTCAAACTAAAGCTACCATTGGATAGATCTTAATTTTACAAATTTTTAGGAATTTGAATCACCTCAATCGGAGTTCATATGCAAAAGTTATAGCATTTAGAAGTTTTAAATATAATTTAAATCGAATTTCTAAATTTAACCGAATTATTTTTATAAAAGGAATTCCGAATTTTCCGCCCGAGCTGTAACGGATGACACGTGGTGAAATATGGACCCTTGGATACCAATCTAGCGCTTCTTACTTAATCACCGACGTGGCTCAACCTCAACCACCCGATCTGGATCCAACGGCCAGTCTTTACCCGTGCGGTTTACTGTGCTCATAAATGACATGGCGTAAATCTCACCGCACGATTCAGATTGAACGGCTGAAGCTTACCCCCATGGTGCACTGTGCACTTAAATGACGCGGCACGATCTAGACCCTACGATCTTAATCCAATGGCTAACCGCGTGATCCGCTATTCACCGGCGACGTGGACGATTCCTAGCGCTTCGATGATGATCCAACGGTCGATGCTTCTCCCGATCGGCAATGAAACGACGGCGGCTTGAATCCACCGGAGTTGAGGAAGATGACCAGGGTGGCGGTGTTCCGGTGCTCTCCGGCGACGAAGGAGTGGTGCAACGGGTTTGGCGCGACTCGGCGAGTTTAGAGCTGGCTCCAAATCGACGGAAGACGTTCCCGGCGGTGATGTAAACTCGGCGCAAGTCCTCGGCGAAGCTTTGCTAACTCCGGCGAGCTCCCGCAACGGCTTCGGTGTCCCTCCGGCGACGGCACAACAGGAAAGATGTGCGGCGAGGTGTGGAGATCCTAGGGGGGTTCCCTAGCCTTAAATACCCGCGCATGGCTCGAAAACACGGAAAGAAGAGCGGCGGCGGCGGAGTTGTACTCGGACACGGCGGCGCGAGAAGTCGACTCGGACACGATGAGCCTCTACCCCACGATCATGATCCGACGGCCACGATAAAAGATCAACTCTGAATCGGTATCAATCGATAGCGATCGTGCGATCTAGATCCAACGGTTGCAAATACTAGGGTTTACTTTAAATGACGTGGCGCGTTTATGGCCCTTAGATCCCGATCCAACGTCCCGTATTACTCCTCCCGATTTCACCACGGTCCGCACAGTAATTGGGCCGCGGCCCGTTACTGTTCACGGGTGTTTTCCGGGTTTTTCGATTTAAAATAATCCAAGAAAATAAATTGATTTATTTAGGGTAGTAAAAATACTCTAAAAATTCCAAGAAAAATCTCAAAAATACTTTGAGACATTTTGGACTTAAATAAAATATTTTTGGTAAAACTTTATTTTGCAAATTTCTTTTTATAATTATTTCTTAACAAAAGGTAATATATTTTAATTCAAAATAGTCCAAACAAATCTCAGAAAATCCAAATAAATCCAGAAAAATCCACAAAATCATAAATTGCAATAAAATATTATTAAATAATTAAAATGCCAAAAATTAGGATGTTACAGGTACTGTTCTCATTTGAGGCAGCAAAACCGAGACCGAACGGGAGGGAGAAAAAAGAGAGAGGAAGAAAGAGGAAGAGGGAGGAGAGGAAAAGTGGAAGAGGGAGGGACTGCGTGACTATTTTGAAGTAAGTTTCGTTGTTTATTTTTTTTAGCAGTAAATTGTGGTAGATTAGAAATAATTTTAAATCTAGGTAAATTGATAAGTTAAGGATAGATCTAGCGATGCAGGCGATGACGACGTTGACGGTCCGACTATGGGCACCATCTGGTGCCACCGACGGGTATGATATTGCAATCACGATTTTGGTACTTTTCCTTTTAACTTTTGTGAGTACTAACGGTTACGTTCTATCTTCACTATAGCCTAGGTGGGCACACAAGACGGTGCGGATGGGCTACCCCCAGTTCATCGCTGCATTCGACCACCTCACCGAGGACCACGCACACTGGACGCCGTACGCAGAGGCAGAGGTCTAGCTTCGTGTAACGGGTGGCTTCGTCCACCTTTTGCACCAGATGCGGCGATTAGGCGCCGCTTGTCGGTTCCTCGTGTTCGACGTCCAGGTCGAGGCCTATGCTGTCCATCGAGTGATGAGGCAGTTTGGTTTACGACAGGAGTTTCCGGTGCAGGACGACCGTGTAGTGCCACACGCAGCTCACACGTAAGTTCACTGCATCGATGTTTTTATAATTATTATTGTGTAATGCCATCTAATAATGCTATATTTATTTCTTATTCACAGGCGAAGTAGGAAGGGCACACATGGGGCCACCCCTTGGCACGTACGTATGGCGCCTTGGGTTGAGGAGTGGGGAGGAGCCCTGCATGACATCCATGTTGAGGTTACGGCGTACGACCCGTAGACGCGTCTGCGCCTACCGAGAGTGGTACACTCCCCGTACTCATCTGCGTTTGGTATGTGTAGACCCCGACCCTCCTAGATACGTTCCCAGGGTGACAGACACGTACCCCGCCCATACGGACTTGGCTGCGCACAGTTCGGTACGTTACATCCTATCTGCGATCTCATGTTATCTTAGTTAGTAATTGTGCTAACTAATTCATAATTTATTTTTGTAGAATGATGTGATGCTCCAGTACTATGAGGAGGCAGGGGGCTTCCTTTCTCGTCTTACTAGCGGAGTTGAGGTGACGAGAGAGGAGGTGACCTCTTACTTCGTGAGGTTTTGGGAGAGCATGAGACGCGCCCTCGACTCGGCGGGATGCCGCACCCCTACCAAGGTGGTTCACAGTGTGCCGCTTAGCGGAGGCAGGGGTGTTGCACGTAAATCTTCGCAAGCTATTGTCACCCCACCGGCTGCGAGAGGGCGAGCTGCTAGACACGCTGGTCTAGCCGCTCATGCTGGAGGTGAGTACTGAAATGCACTTTTCACGTATTACAATGCTCTCAATAATTCTTCATTTGCTATAGGCTCACAGGCACGGTTCTTGCCGCGTACCGCTTCACCTGCACCTGATGACTACGAGGGGCGGGTGATGATCCAGATCAGGAGGACTACGAGCAGGACTCTGTAGCGAGGTTCCTCGTCGATGCAGATGAGCCTGGATCATCACAGCTGCAGGGAGCACCACCACCGATGCAGCCTTCTCAGCCCGAGTACGCCACACCTCCAGCTAGGCCACAAAGGGTCCACCGCGCGTCGACGCATTTGACGTACTCGCAGGCTGTGTTCAGAGGAGGCACGCTTGGCCCAGCGAGGAGCCGCCGTAAACAGGGCCCACAGTAGTTTCTTTTGTTTTTTATTGTTGGTAGTATATTATTGTTGGTAGTTAATCCTTCCAAATATGCTGTACGAACTATTGTATTTGCATTCTTCGTACTTTTAATCTTATGTACTTAGTTAATCCTTTCATGAGCTTTGTCCCACCTAGTAGATTAGACAACACACACCTAGTAGCTTTGTCAGAATGATTGGACAACACTTTGCACACCGCTTTTCAGACTGAAACGACAACACACTGCACCCCGCTTTTTGGACTGAAACGATAACATGCTGCACCCCGCTTTTCAGATTTTCGCAACTTCATGCCGGGGCAACGTTCGGCCAGCTCGCCCATAGATGAGTGGTAGCCCGCGTTGCGTAGGTCGGCTGTGATTTTTCCCGTATTTTCTAGGCTGTATCCGGTGGGCCCCGTGAGACTACGAAAACCCCTAAGTGGGCACAATTTTCGCGGTTTCATGGCCGCGTGTGCCTCTTCCGATTTTCGCAACTTAGTGCCGGGGCAACGTCCGGCCAGCCCGCCCATAGATGAGTGGTAGCCCGCGTTGCGTAGGTTGCTCATGATTTTTCCTGTATTTTCTGGGCCTTATCCGGTGGGCCCTGCGAGGCTACGAAAACCCCTAAGTGGCCACGATTTCTCAAATCACATGTTACTGTGGAAAATAAGGTAAGCCATACTCTTTATTACGATATAAAATTGGGATGCGCACCACAAACAAGGAAAATAATGGTTACAACTTCACGTCTACTGAGTGGATCGAGGCCACTTCCCTTTCGCCCATGCCTCTAGTGGGGCTTCTCTGGCACGACGTGCCCTCTCTCATTTCCTCTCTATCTTGGCCTCCTTCTCCGCTTCCTTTCGACGTGCCTCCTCGCGTGTGGTGTCACGCTACGCTTGAAGCTACCGCCTGAACTCCTCGTCCCGGTTGGCTTGATCAAGGAGCCTTTGGTCTTCGGGGTTGATCTCTATGTCAAACCACTGCTCAAATTCACACAGTAGCAGAGGCGACTGCATGAAATATAAATTAGCACTGTTTCATTTACAAATATTACGAAACACGTATGATTGTTACCAACTGGCGATTCTTCAGGCTCTTCTCCGGCGGGTCAAATTCGTAGTTGCGGCACTTCCAATACCTCCTCTTCCAAGTTGGAATTTCCCAAGAGTGGACAAGCCTGCAAGGATCTCCGCACAGACACATCGGTGGGATAACTATGAAAGGTACGAAGAGGTCCTGGTACGCGATGTTGCGCGGCCACTCCAAAGCACCTCCCTCTTCTTTCGCCTTCCCCTTTCCCTTTCCACTTGCATGCTTTGGCATTTTTTTTTCCTTTTCTTCTTCGTTTCTCTCTTCTTTTCTCTCTTTTCTTCCTTCTTCTCTCCCTTTCTTCTTTTCTCTGGCTGGTGATTGAACATAGTGCTGAGCGATTGGTTTTATAGACCAGGAGCTCTCTGTCGCCCGTTGGTGGGGCAACAGGGGCGCGCGCCCCCTATCGCCCGACCATCGGTCGATTTAGCCCCTGTCGCCAGTTGATTGGGCGACAGGAGGCTAGGGGCTGACGTGGCCTCTTGTCGCCCGTTGATCTTGCAACGTACCACCCTGTCGCCCGTTGGTTGGGTTATATTTGTATTTCGCCCAACCAACAGGCGACAGAGGTATATTTGTGTAATTTTTTTCCCTTGGTATATTTTTGAAATTTTCAATAAAAATGTATTATTTTAAAAAAAATCGTCTGTCAACGGAGTAACGCAACTTTGTTGACAGGTGTGTGAATTGGTCAATCCCGTGCTCTTCCTCTCAAGGCAACTATAGAGAAGCTTTCGCCTCTTTGCCTCCTCACGCTTTTTTCCATCTTTGATCTCCTTTCAAATAATATTATAAATTGTATCTCTTTCTCGACCACAGAAACACTAACAGATGATATATGTTACTTATCATGCTTTTCAACCACGACAGGTCACTAGCACCGTGCCCACTGCACTAGACAAGCTATCGCGATATGTAAGGATGGCAATTGTGCCCGATTACCTCGTGTCTGTGTGCAAATTAATACCCTAATGGAGGCGGGTATAAGACTCTTTTCGTGCTCTGTGTATAAAAATGGAAGAAAATCCTTACCCATCGGATAAACAGTACGGTATGGGTGAACTCCACCTATACCGTAATGTCCGTTTACCCATCAACCAACCGCATATGAGCAAAAATTGTCAAATATCTAAATATGGGATATGGACACACCCTGGAAACTCAAAGATTATACCATATATGCTCAAGCAAGCATAAGAAAACTCCGGATATTTCGGGCCTAGATTCTACAGGATAAGATATACACGAAAGGGATATCCCCATGCAGGGAAGGATTCGACTGTGTTCCCGTTACGAGGAAATCTACTCAAATGTGCCTAACATCTACGGAAGTTTGGATATGCTATGAAGATCATAACAACGATAGACTCCTTATCGACTAAGAGCCGATATCCCAAACCGACTACAACTCGACCCAAGGCTATTCCGACTATATAAGAACGAGGGTAGACATCACCAGAAGACAAGCAATTCTCAAACTACAGCCATCCAGAGCTAGACAAGCGAGAAGTCCTTTGGACAGAGCGTATTTTAGCCTTAGCTTAGCCATCCTGAGGTTTATCTTCCTTGTAATTAAAGCTAGACATCCCGCTTTGTACTTTGTTCATTAACCTCATTCATCATCCATACAGGAGTAGGTGTTACTCCATCAGAAGGCTCGAACTTGTCTATATCGTGTGTCCCGATTGCGTGTTAGACTCTGCTATCTTTGAAGGTACCCGAAGTATAAGTTTATTGTCAATTACTAACCTTCGATAGTTGGCACGCCAGGTAGGGGTTTTTAGCTGTTTTTGCAGATCAGATGTGTCTTCGGTGCATATTCGAAGCAAGGTCTTCAGCGCCAATCCACGCAAAGACTTCAGCACAACCGCCTTCATCGACCAGGCTCCAGCAATCGGATCTAAGATCGCCTTCAAGACTATGCTGTACCAGTGGGGGCTGACCAGAAATCTTGAGCACGTTGGCTTCATCGAGTCCTGTTCCGAGGACCCATGCCGTGAGGTGTGCTACATAGATTTTTGACCCTATGGAGCCCAGCGTCCTCAGGTGCATTAAGACAGAGAGTGATAGCAATAGCGATGGCCTCGGCAGCGAGCAAAGATCAAAGTCAGAGCTAAACAGATCGGTTTGTGCTCATGGCTGGAGCCAACGAAAGTGCTACTATCAGAACTTCCCAAGATAGGGAGCCAGAGACAAACACCGTGGGTGACCAGGGACATCAGATTCCTTTGTGCACACCCCAAGATTTTGGCATAGCAGCAACTGCAGCACGGATGGCCGCAAACACTATTGCTCCCAACACTACAGACTATCGGTGAGATCTAGCCGCCATGGGCATGGCTGGGATTGTGGCCAATCTGTCCAAGTAGCTTGACCTTGACAATCCAATGATGACCCACCCACGGACGCAGGGTTTCCAGGGATAGCAGATTATTTGGCAGCACTACCACAACAGCGGGCTTGGCTGCATCCTAGGAGCAGTGTCCCACCAGAGGCACAGCAGTGACATCTTTAGTACCCTTGAGGCAAATGTCTAGTGCGCTCATATGCTACTGAAATTCCTACCGCCACTAGATTCAGGCAATCCGATGACTCCAGTGTTTGATCAAACGAAAACATTGCTCGATGCAGCTCAAGCCCAGACTGCTCGAGTAGCCAACTCAAGGTTCAAACGCCCAGCCAACAGGGCGTCAGGAGCTAGCTATCGAGACTATCGCATGATAGTTACGGAGCGGCAAAGTCGGTGGTGGCAAGCTCCAGCCATCGCACCTCCAGGGCGACTCGACCCAATCTTCACCAAGGACACCTTAGAGATCTTCGAGACTACATTCCTCACGATCGACGGGATTTGCGTGACATTCTATGTGATCGAAGGGAAGAACATGACCATGAACACCATGAAAGGCAAGAAAACAAGTCCCTGCTCTCGAGGGACCAATCTTCTGCATATCGGGCTCGACGAGGCGAATCTCCGCCTTCAAGGGGCCGCTCACTGGCACATCACAGGTTCCCTCTTCAACGAGAAGTGCGCCAATGGCCATGACAGGCAACCCCCGAGGACGTCGATGAGGGGTGTAAAGTGTTCACTTTTGTGTTGCGCGCGATGAGATGGCTAGACAAGTTTAAACTAGGCATGGTTGAAAAATACTCGGGGAAGATCAACCCCGTTGAATGGTTGCAAATCTATACTACAGTCATGAGAGCAGCCGGAGAAAATGAGAAGGTGATGGCCAACTACCTGCTCACCACCCTGGATGGTACGGCAAGGTCTTGGTTACTCAACCTCCCACCTCAGTTGATATCGTCATGAGCGAAATTACGGGCCCAGTTCATCGCCAAATTTCAGGGCATGTATGAACGTCCCAAAATGCGCAGCGACCTACATCGAGTGGTGCAGAAGCTAGGAGAGTCATTGCATAGCTTTATCTGATGCTTCAGCGATAAGTGCAATCTGATACCGGACATCTCGATGAAGCAGTCATAGTGGCCTTCAGGAACGGTGTAAAGATAGGGAGCTCAAGCAAAAGCTTGCCACTCGAAAGATCAGGACTATAAAGGAGCTCTTTGAGTTGACGGACAAGTACGCCATATGCGCTGAGGCCCGAGATCATCTCGACGACCCCAAGCATGGCATCAACAAGCCCGAGTCATCCAAGCAAGGTGCGAACAAGAACAAGAATCACGGGGAGAAGTGCAAAGGTGACTCCACCATAGCCGCGATCGAAAGGGGCAATGCACACAACCTTGGTGACAATAAAGGCTGGAGTCGTGGAGGGAACAAATACTATCCAGTATATTATATGAACAAATACGAATTTGATGGGTGCTAGGTGATCAGTAAGAAGATACAGGAGAAGCTCAAAGCCACCCTCATCGAGCGCAGAATCGAGAAAGCTAAGGAGAAGCCCGAGGATGATGAGCCCGAGTACCGTGGGGTTGATGACAAGCTGGCACACATTTTTGAGTGATTTGCTACGTACGAGTCTAAGTGGCAGTACAAGGTAGTCGAAAGAGAGGTCAACCTAGCCACACTAGCTCTTCCCAGATTTCTCAAGTGGTCCAAAGTACCGATTACCTTTGACCAGTCAGATCACCCATTTGCGGTTCCACATCCAGGGCGATACCCCGTGGTGGTCGAGCCCACCATCGTTAACATTAAGGTTGTTTGAACCCTGGTCGATGGAGGTAGTTCGTTGAACTTTATCTTCATGAAAACACTGGAGAATATGGGGATCCCTTGAACAGAGATAAAGCCAGAGTTGAGCCATTCCATGGCATAACTCCGCGCTCATCCTCAACACCGCTTGGCCAGATCAAGCTGCCGGTCACGTTTGGCACGCCAGATAATTTCCGCACTGAAAAGATTCTCTTCGACGTAGTGGATTTCGAAACCGCCTATAACGTGATCCTAAGCCGCCAATGCTGGCCAAATTTATAGCAATTGTGCACTACGCGTACCAGACATTCAAGATGCCAGCGTCCAAGTGAGTCCTTACAATCAAAGGAGACCAACGGGCTGTGGTCAAGTGCAACAAGAAAAGCCTAGAGATGGCTGAGCATCTCTGCAGATCGGTAGCCAGTGCCAACGATGAGGAGACTAAACACCGAAAGTCCAAGAGCAGCGATCAGGCTTCTCGTCCAACAGTGCCACCAACGACCCGGTCAACGATGGTAAGAAGGAAAAGAAGACCTGTGGAGGTGTCAACACGGTGCCCTTAGACCCGGTGGAGCCCTCCAAGATGGTCAAGGTGGGTGTCGACCTTGATCTCAAATAGGAACTCGAGCTCATCACCTTTCTTCAGGCAAATCACAAAGTGTTTGCATGGCAACCGTCTGACATGCTCAGGGTCCTCAAGGAGGTGATCGAGCATCGATTAGCTGTGGAACCAAGCACCAAGCCCGTGGTGTAGAAGCAACGCAGATTTGTAGAAGATCATAAGCATGCCATTCAAGAGGAGGTCGGCAAACTCCTAAAAGCTGGCTTCATCTAAGAGGTCCATCACCTAACATGGCTGGCGAACCCGGTCCTCGTTAAGAAGCCCAACGGCAAGTGGAGGATGTGCGTCGACTACACCAACCTCAACAAAGTCTACCATAAAGATCCTTTTCCTCTCCCCCATGTTGACCAAATAGTGGACTCTACCGCGAGTTGTGAACTGCTAAGTTTTCTAGATGCCTATTCGGGATATCACCAGATTAGTATGTCCACAGAGGACAAGGAGAAGACTGCTTTTACTACTCATTTTGGTGTATTTTGTTATATAAAGATGCCTTTCGGTTTGAAATGTGCTAGTGTCACGTATCAACACTGTATTCAAAACTGCTTAAAGTCCTAAATTGGGCACAATGTAGAGGCATACGTCGATGACATCGTGGTAAAGTCTAAAACTGAAAACACCCTAATCGGAGATCTCAAGGAAACACCCTGCGTGGCAATGGATTGTAATAAGTTTCCATTTCAATCTTTAATTATTATTTTATTGCAACACTCTAAACATGATGTATTAATTGATATTCGGTGCTCCCTATATTTTACTAGCTAATATACTGAGATCAATGTAATTACCTTGGAGTAATGATTGTGTTACTGTTGTTACCCTGGGTTAATTATGCAGGTTGCCACAATGAGGTTCTTCGCTTGCCACCCTTCACAGGTATACCTGTGGGGGAGATTTCGACTGGCGAGCACGGGTATGAGCGAGTACTACCCATGCCCGCCTTGCCCGATTGCCATCCCTAGTGATACAGGAGCTCGACAGGACGGGGTATCATGTTGTCCAAGCTTGGCAGATACCTGTTAAGATAGAAGAGTACTGTAAATGACACGTGTCACATATTGATTCTTCTAGGATCGAGAAGAGCGCTAAATTTGCAATTAGTTTAAAAAAGGTCCAAAGATAAAAAAAAAATGTGCAGAGGACCGAGGCATCAATTGTGCAAGTCTCCATTTCAATCATTCATGCAGCAGGAGGAATAGGGAATGGAATGTACTCGTGTGCCATTATTCGTTTGTTCTCCTTTTTGTGCCTGTGCTTCTTTTTCTCTCTGGAAAAACGGTGGCATGTGTAAAGCATACCGACTTGAAATATTGAAAAGAATGCGAGGTAGAAGCTTGCAAGGTGTTAGCATTGGTGAGCATCCTAAGGAAAGACAAGTTCCTCAGTAAATAAGACGGAATAGCGTGGACGCAAACATGGTCCAATCTAGCTATGTACGTTCACCCCTCTTCAGTGTTCCCGTTCATACAAGAATGTATCCTGTCACCCCGTCTCCCCATTCGTACAAGAATAACCTCGGTAAGTGCTGGAGCACGGAATGTGCTATCTTTCGCGCTCCGCAGTTGTGGACGAGACTATTTTGTAATGAAGTTTAGAAAAGAACTAAATTTGCAAAAAAAAAAACACACACACACAGAGCTAAAAAAACATGAGATCCATCTTTGCTGCTTGCTAGAAATGTTCATGTTCAGCTGTTGTCAGACTCCTGTTTTATGGTAAGTGGGGACTACATGATTTGTTGTGTACACTTCCTATGGTCTCCTAATAATTTTGTCCTAGTTTTGCATTATATTAGTAATTAACGTACCGACAAAGCAGCATTCCATAGTTTGATACTACACGGCTAAAGTTGTAAGCAACCTCTGCAATTGCATGCACTCGGCAGACTGCTTGAGAAAATTCCATGTACTCTGGATGTACATGCAGTCTTTGATGTAGTAGAAAAGGATTACATGAAGACATTGTTGAACAACGAAATAAGCTCTCCTTTTCTTCTTTACTCAAATAAACCTGTTGCTCAAGGAAAGACTAGATTTTTTAAAACAGAGGGGTTTTTTTTTATATGTAAATGGATGATTTGCCACTTCTAAAGCACTGGATTAGGATTTGCCACTTATAAGATTTTTCTTAACCAATTGCCACTCTTAAGAGAGACATAACTGGAGTCGAGAGGGCAAATCCTAGCTATTTCTATCTTAGGACTGGCAATTCGTCAAGAAAAATCTTATAAGTGGAAAATCTTAAAACCAGAGCCTGATGAGTGGCAAATCATCGATTTTCCCTTTTATTAAATGAAACCGCAGCAATTGCTGTTCACAATCCAGCACAACTATCTTCAACCTCTGTATTACATGTTTTTCTCAAATGAAGGACTGATCCCAATTGAAGTAGACTATCCTATTACATCATATCCTCCAAGCTTCTCTTCCCTCCAGTCTTAGCTGAAAGAATAATAGACAGTAAGAAGCGCATGTTGAAGGATCGTCGATCGGTCAACAACACCTGCTTGCGTCCCACAGGATTGAAATAGTTTTGAAGGATCCAAATATGAAGCAGCACACTCTTTTTTATTTTATTTTTTTCATAATGGTCACAGGAGCTTTTAAGCAGTGGTTCATTCTGAGCTGATAGCGGCCACAAGGAAATCGGCAGCATACTCTTGATCAGGATGGTAAAAGAAGAAAAGATCCTACACACAAGGATGGTAAAAGCGCCAGAACATATCTAGAGATGGTAAAAGCGTAGGGGGAAAAATAGATAGAAGAAAGTCCTGTTCAGTTCATACCTGAAACGAATCCTGATCGGTTTAAATCATTATTCTCTAGCACGTGAGAGGAGCGAAGAGAGAGAGACGCCCGCGGGGTTAACTGTAGGATCAGATGGCGTCAATCAGAGGGGGGTGAATGATTGCGCGGAAGCTAAAATCTTTATACTTAAACTTTTTTGAAACACCCCAATTCAAACTCAAATTGCTTGAAGACCGGTTCACGAAGTTGGGAGACCAGTTTAGAAGTCTAGGTGACCAGTAGAGCACTTGGCGATCAAGAGCACACTTGGGCGACGGTTTAAAGCACTGGCGACCAAGAGGACACTTGGGCGAGCAGGTAGAGCACCTGGGCGACCAGTAGGACACTTGGGCGAGCAGTAGGACACTTGGGCGAGCAGGTTGAGCACTTGGGTGAGCAGTTTGGCACTTGGGCGAGCAGGTTGGGCGACCACGTGAACAGTTGGGCGACCACGCGCACAGTCTGGGCGAGCAGACCAATATACGTCCACTAAAATAGAAATTCCCAAAGATCCAGCAATTGGATTGATGTGAAATTTCAACTGTAGAAACTAGACTTAATTCCGCAGCTAACACAAAAAGAAGCAGATCGATCGGATCTACGGATCTAAAGTTATGACCTTCGCAAGATGACTGAATTCGGGCGACCACGCGAGCAGTCGGGCGAGCAGGACATTAATCTGGGTGACCACAAATTACCAAAGATCTAACTATTGGATTGATGTGAAATTTTAACTGTAGAAACTAGATTCAATTACGAATCAAACCCAATAAGAATCAATCCGATCGGATCTACGGATCAAAAGATATTACCTTCGCAAGATGAAACTTTTGCAAAGAACCGAACTCCGTGATGAACTTCGTGATCGCTTGTGATGAACAAAACTTCAAGCGATTGATCAACTATGTCGGCCAAGAGCAAATCACAACCACAAAAAGAAGCTCTCTGGAAGATTGATTTTATTTCATTGTCTAAAGTACTCCAACACAAGAGTACAAACCTTCAAAACTCGAACGCCGACTCATTTATAAACAGGGACACCTCCCTATTTATACAGAGCAAACTTACAGAGATAGAATACAACTCCACTTCCAACATGGAAAGAGTTCAGATCTATCTCAACTTGGCCCAACGTGGCCAAAAACAACTCTTGCACGTATGTACAGCCCCCTGTTGTAATTACGTGACTAACCAAAGAACCTTGCACGCATGAACAGCCACTGCAAGATACGTGACTAACTAGCCTTCATGTGCATGTTCTCTAGCCCAACGTCTCGCATGACATCCTCGACCACCGGGACCTCGATTCCTTCACGAACCTAGTCCCGAACCTCGGCCTCCATGAACCTAGTTCCGGTCCGTCATCGACCACGTTAAGCCCTCGAGCAACACTCGCACATGAATAAACACAGAACGTGCACGAGCACAAGTCCACGACTTGACTCATAGTCAATCCATGCAACCACTCACACGAAAGTGCATTGCATCAAGCGAGAATCCATCATGCTATCACTAGCATAATAATCATCTCAACATGGCACATGCACAAGCACCACACATGCTATAATCAAAGTCACTTTACAATGCCAATTTCACCATTCAACCAATTTTTCATCACATGATCTCACAATCTCCCCCTTGATGAAAACATTGGCAACACCATTTGGATCTGAACATTGGCATTAACCTCACAAGAAAAGATTTTAAGAAATTGCATTTTAAAACACAAAGCAAAGTGATCAAAAAGCAAAGTGAACACACTCCCCTTAAAAGGAAACCAAATTGTGTGTGAACTCCAAAATTTCCCCCTTTTGACAATAAAACATTTCACTTCTCCCCACAATGTAAGCTTTCTTCTCCCCTTTGACAATGATTTCAAAGAAGGAAAAACAAACGAGTGCCAAGACAAGAACCAATGAGCTTCCTTGATCATATAACCTTATAGATCACATAATAAGCATAATACATGAACTTAATATTATTTAACAAGTTAGGGAGTGACATGCATCTCAACCTCAATTTAATCAACTATAGCCAAGTACTAAGTAAAATCTTGACGAAAACACTAGGCCAAAAATGAAGCAACTAACAACTCGGGGCAAGCAAGTAGTTTCAACTCCGGTCTAGTAGACCAAATTAATCTTGATAACAGGAAACTGCATGTGGCATGCTTGAAGCATACTTCTTTTATTTTCAATGAATGGCATGCTTGAAGCATACATCTTATCTTTTAGGGAATGGCATGCTTGTAGCATACATCTTATCTTTTAGGGAATGGCATGCTTGAAGCATACATCTTGAAGCTTTTGCACATTTTGATAATTTTGACAAGCTTCTTGCAGATTTGAGCCCCTTTTTTTATTCCTTTTCTTTTATTGTAAACATGCAAAGTGATTAAATGGTCTATGAAAGAGTAAAGCTGAAAATACACATGCTTCATAGCCCAAGTTTGTTAAGACGATTCATTATCAAGCCTATAGAAGCAAGATATCACAAGGTATTAGCTATAGACAGTCAAACCAAGGAATTCCACAATGTCACTTTTAGTTCAAGTAAAGCAATTTAGATTATCATATATAAGCTCAATTACATAATATATAAAGAAATATGATAAAGTAAGCTCATTAAGTAACAGACTTGGCATAAAACTTCCCCTCAAAACAACCATCTTAAAAAAACTTCTTCAAAATTGTCACCTGTTATAAAAAAACAAAAGACTAAAAGAACAAACCGCCCAAAAAGGCAACCGAAAGGAATTTTCACCAATAACCAATAACTCCCCCTCAAATGGATAACCAATGAGATCAACAGAGAGGAGATGATGATATACATGAGCTTGAGTTATCATGGTATGTTCAATTAAGCATAGGCATGAATCATGATAAGTGAATTCAAAGCATGAAAGGCATGATATAAAATATAACATTATTGAACATGCCAAGGGATACAAATGAGCATATAACAATCATTTCATCTCATGCCACAATTAGATATCTGTGAATGTAAAGAACATGAGTGTATCAGATAGCTCACAAAGTAGATAAAGAATTATTGCACATGCTTCTTGAAAACCATCTCAAGGGTGAGAACCATCCAAGTCTTGATCTTATCTTGCAAAAGACCAAGATCCACTAAGCTTCTGTTCTCCAACCCATTCCTGAAAATCTACATAGCACAAGAAGATGTCGAGGTCTTGCTACTGGGGTTAGAAATAAAGCATTTGGGAATCCAGTACTGAGACACACGACGAGTAGGCACAACACGAGTATACTTGTTCACAAAATCAGATTTGCCCTTTCCCGTGTTTCTTGCAACAAAAGGTGTTTGCATCACCCTAGGCACAACACGAGTATGCTTGTTCACAAGAACAGATTTGCCCTTTCTCGTGTTTCTTTCAACAAAAGATGTTTGCATCACCCTAGGCAAAAAATGAGGAGTAAAGCGTGCCTGTCTGAAATTAGACCTAGCCTTAGCTTTTTCTTGCTTCTGTTGTTTGGCTAGCCTAAAGCAAAAATCTACTAGATGTCCATCTCTACCACAATGAGTGCAAGTGTACTTAACAGAATGCTTAACTTTAGAAGTAGAAGCAACATTTGCATTCATCACAGTAGAAGATAAAATTCCAGCAGATTTAAAGACAATTTTCTTAGGCTCATTTGCAATTTCAAACTTTCCACTTTCAAGAACTTTGTCAACATTGGGAACATGTGTTTTATGATGAGCATAAGAATCAAAACCTAATCCTTTGTTATGAGTGCTGACTTTTGATTGGTCCAAAATCATGTTTAGGTTTTTCTTTCCTGTAGTGAACCGTTCTAAAGATTTTTTCAAGTAATCAACCTTTCGAGAAAGAGTTAAACAGTTATTACATGGAACGCCCACTTTTCCTTTCTGCTTTGCGACAAGTTGAGCATGAGAGAACTTCATGAGTGAGCATAGCATCCATCATTTGAGAAACCCTAGCATTTGCATCATGCAACTTCAATTCAAAGATAGCACATTTAGAACAAGTGAGTTGTATCATGCAAATCAACAGTTGAACAGCTAGCATTTTTCACATGTTTCTCATTTTCTTTCTTTTCAGCATTAACTTGCTCTAACAAAGAAACATGGACATTCCTTAAGGCAATAACTTCAGATTGTAACACATCACAAGATTTGCAAGAATCATCATCAGGAATTAAAGATCTAAGTCGTGCAATTTCAGAATTGGAACTATCAATTTCTAGATCTTTTTCTTTAAGAGCCTTCTTAGATTTTTTAAGTTTTGAAGCTAATTTAATCATGGCATACTCAAGATCATCATAGGAAGGTCTCACCTCATCAAGATCGGAGTCGTTGTCGCTATCCCTTCCAGTCATGAAACACATGCGGTGAAGTCATCATCGAATCTCCTTCTTGTCCTTCTTCTTGTCATGTGGCTCATTATCACTCTCAAAGTCTACATCGCTAAGATCACACTCCTCTATGGCGGCTAAGACTTTCTTAGCAACTTTTCAAAATTGGGCGCTAGGAGTAGTGCGTCTTGAGCTATGTTCTTGTTGGTTCCTTTCTTCCTTCTTCTTCAACTTGGGACAATTTGTTTTAATATGCTTGGGAAGGCCACACTCAAAGCAATTGAAGGAACCCGAAATTGTGCCTCCACGCCTCCTCATCCTCACATTGTTGAGTGCTTTAAAAGCATGTGAGGAGATGAGCACAAGATCTTCTTCAGAAGCATCTCAAATTGTTCATCCGAAAAGGAAGCCAATGCGCATAAGGAAACAAAAGATGGTAATCCGACGAAGTGTTGGGGTTAGCAATAAGTGCATGTGTAGAGGATTTATCATCTCTAGGTGACAAGGAATCCATCTCATAAGTTTTCACCTAGAATAAAGATCATCCATGGTCAACGATCTAAATCAACAATTTGATTGATTGCAGTAATAACCATGCGCCATTCAGGAGTCAGAGATCTCAAAATCTTACTAGCATTCTCCTCTACAGGATTGTTAACTCCAACACCACGCAAATTGCACAAAATTTTCTCAAATCGAGAGTAAAGATCATCAATTGATTCACCTGGTCTCATAACAAAATCAGAAAAGTCTTTTTGGTAAATATTTTTGCGCACTTTCTTAATCTTAGTTGAACCTTCATGATAGTCACATAATGTCTACCAAACTGAATGTGCAGAACGTAAATGTGAAACTCGATCAAATTCTTTTTTCAGAGATTCCTTGAAAAATCAAGTTTTTAGCTTTAGCATTTAAATCAACGTCGCTTTATTATCATTAGTGACTATATCAGAACATCATCTGCAGAGAGACTTTGCGCCAAACATCATTACCTTGAGCTTCAACGTAGGATTGCATGCGACTTTTCCAAAGAAGAAAATTTTGAATCATTAAGCATAGGAGGACGATTAACATACTTATCTGACGCCATACCTCAACCTTGCTCTGATACCACTTATAGGATCGGATGGCGTCAATCAGAGGGGGGGTGAATGATTGCGCGGAAGCTAAAATCTTTATACTTAAACTTTTTTGAAACACCCCAATTCAAACTCAAATTGCTTGAAGACCGGTTCACGAAGTTGGGAGACCAGTTTAGAAGTCTAGGTGACCAGTAGAGCACTTGGGCGACCAGTAGCACACTTGGGCGACCAGTTTGAGCACCTGGGCGACCAGTAGGACACTTGGGCGAGCAGGTAGAGCACCTGGGCGACCAGTAGGACACTTGGGCGAGCAGTAGGACACTTGGGCGAGCAGGTTGGGCACTTGGGTGAGCAGTTTGGCACTTGGGCGAGCAGGTTGGGCGACCACGTGAACAGTTGGGCGACCACGCGCACAGTCTGGGCCAGCAGACCAATATATGTCCACTAAAATAGAAATTCCCGAAGATCCAGCCGTTGGATTGATGTGAAATTTTAACTGTAGAAACTAGACTTAATTCCACAGCTAACACAAAAAGAATCAGGTCGATCGGATCTACGGATCTAAAGTTATGACCTTCGCAAGATGACTGAATTTGGGCGACCACGCGAGCAGTCGGGCGAGCAGGACATCAATCTGGGCGACCACAAATTACCAAAGATCTAACCGTTGGATTGATGTGAAATTTTAACTGTAGAAACTAGATTCAATTACGAATCAAACCCAACAAGAATCAATCCGATCGGATCTACGGATCAAAAGATATTACCTTTGCAAGATGAAACTTTTGCAAAGAACCGAACTCCGTGATGAACTTCGTGACTGCTTGTGATGAACAAAACTTCAAGCGATTGATCAACTATGTCGAAGCCAAGAGCAAATCACAACCACAAGAAGAAGCTCTCTAGAAGATTGATTTTTATTTCATTGTCTAAAGTACTCCAACACAAGAGTACAAACCTTCAAAACCTGAACGCTCGACCTCAGCTATAAACAGGGGACACATCCCCTTATTTATACAGAGCAAACTCACAGAGATAGAATACAACTCCACTTCCAACATGGAAAGAGTTCGTATCTATCTCAACTTGGCCCAACGTGGCCAAAAACAACTCTTGCATGTATGTACAGCCCCATTCTTTGTAATTACGTGACTAACCAAAGAACCTTGCACGCATGAACAGCCCACTGCTGCAAGATACGTGACTAACTAGCCTTCATGTGCATGTTCTCTAGCCCGAACGTCTCGCATGACATCTCGACCACCAGGACCTCGATTCCTTCCTGAACCTAGTCCCGAACCTCAGTTCCTTCATGAACCTAGTTCCGGTCCCGTCATCGACCACGTTCGCCCTCGAGCAACACTCGCACATGAATAAACACGAACTGCTGCACGAGCACAAGTCCACGACTTGACTCATAGTCAATCCATGCAACCACTCACACGAGTGCATTGCATCAAGCGTAATCCATCATGCTATCACTAGCATAATAATCATCTCAACATGGCGCATGCACAAGCACCACACATGCTATAATCAAAGTCACTTTACAATACCAATTTCACCATTCAACCAATTTTTCATCACATGATCTCACATTAACCCCTCTGTTAAATTCGTGGGCAAGGCATGCCCATTTAATTTAATTAAATTCGGCTTGAAAGTATAAAAAACCGACGAATGTAAATATATAAATTCGTGAGTTTTTTGGCCCATTTAATTTAAGTAAATACGGGTATTTTTATAAACCGATTTAATTTAAATATATAAATTCGTGGATGTTTTTTGGCCTTTAATTTAATTAAATACGTGGATTTTTTATAAACCGATTTA
The DNA here is from genome assembly GCA_036346375.1 of Guadua angustifolia. Classification (NCBI taxonomy): domain Eukaryota; kingdom Viridiplantae; phylum Streptophyta; class Magnoliopsida; order Poales; family Poaceae; genus Guadua; species Guadua angustifolia. The sequence continues at coordinate 58,582 of JAYEVE010000462.1, forward strand.
ATTTAAATATATTAATTCGTGGGTTTTTTTTGGCCCACGAATTTAAAAAAACCCACAAATTTTTCATTTTTTCTTGTAGTATTGCTTCATCCGGCTTCTTCATAAGTTCCTGATGTCTTGTTTCGATCTCGAGTATGGGGCGGTTGGGATGGATGCCTGCTGCGCCCCTGATGTCACCCACCAAGCCCTCCACCTCGTCAGCCACGGCACCACTGCAGTCGATATCAAGAGTGATATGTTTGAGTCCTGAAATCAACCCCAAAATTTGGCCGAAACACTTCAATTTGGCCCGCAAGTCAAGTTTCAGCCTTTGGAGCTTTGGCATGGAACCTGGCTCAAACATCAACCCCGGCCCTTCCCCACCATAAAATGTGAACTTCACCAAACGCTGGAATCCTTGGCTGCTGACGACCTGCTGTTGGAGGACTTCATAACTTAACCTCAAGGTAAGAGAGAGCAGCGCGGGTAGACTTGCGAGAATCTTGAAACCTTCCTCTCCCGCTTCACGAACATCCCAAATACAGAGGCGGGTGAGGTTGACGAGCGAGTCGATTCGTCTTGATATGGTGGGCATTCTACAGACAAGTGTCTGTAGTGGTGGAGGGGAGCCACACGAAAACATGCACGAAAATTTGGCATCAGATATCTCCATTTCCTCAATATGGAGTGATCGGAGGCCGCTAGCGATAAGTTTTGAGAGAGAAGAGGTACATGCTTTCATGAGACCTTCATTGCAGTCTGAATCCCACAAAATTTTTAGTACCCTCAGTTTGGTCAGCTCGCCGAGCTCTTGGGCACACTTTGTTGATATTTTGGCGATGTGGATGCTTGATAGCTCCTCCAGGGCTTGCAGACTTCCGATTCCGTCGGGCAATGCCACATCGTAATCAACAATAAGGCGCACTAGTTTCTGTAGTTGAACAATACTTGTTGGTAGCTTTAAATAATAATGGCACCCTCTCAGATATAGAATCTCTAGAAGTTGCAGCTTGCCGATTGCTTCTGGGAGCTTTCTGTAAAATATACCGTCGATTTTCAGGTACTTCAACTGGCAGAAACCAAACTCAAGCCATTTTCTATATTCAGCACTCGCAAGACTTGGCTATTCAAAAACTGAGTCATACACTGCTCTGGGTTTTCATATCCAAACATATGAACAGATCGAAGATGGGATGCATCCTTCATTGCTTTTGCTAACTCTGAAACTTCACAAAACTTTGCTTGGAGGGATAACCGGCGAATCTTGTTTGAAGAAGTTCCACAAAAATTGTCACCATTCAATGTAGTGACAAAATTGTCTTCCGCAGCCTGAGATATAAGAAAGTCAAGTACGATATCATGAACTCTGCAGGATTTCACTGTTTTGCCATCCGCCCCAATCTTTGTTGGTTGGATCATGCTTCTGTTGATAAGCTCATTTAAGTAGCTTTCTCCTAGTTGTTCCATACTTTCTCTGTTTTGCCCAGGAATCAGTCCTTCTGCTACCCATATCCATATCAAATCTCTCGTATCAATGGAATAATCCTCCGGAAAGACACTTAGATATAAAAAACAAGACTTCAGATAGTGAGGAAGGTCAAAATAACTGAGGAACAATATGCTCTTCATTTTTTCAACAGAAGAACCTTTCTCCCCTGCAGAAGAAATAGAGTTCCGAATTTTGACCCACACTTCCACTGTTCGACTTTTGTTGGCTAATAAACTAGCTATGCTGATTATGGCCAGTGGCAAACCACCACATTTTCTCAAAATTTCATCGGCTACTTCTGTCAATTCTTGAGGACAGTCTTCGCTAGAACCAAAGACTCTTGTAAAGAATAAACTGCGGGAGTCATCTTCACTTAGACACTTCGCTTTGTACATATGCCCACCAAAGCCGGTACAACATGATTTGGCCACATCTTCAATGCGTGTAGTAGTAATTATTCTACTTCGGTTCTCATTGTCAGGTAAGGCACATTTCAATTGCCTCCATGCTGGTGTGCTCCAGATATCATCAATCACGATGAAGTACCTGTATGCATTTGTTCCGGAATTGCATTAGTATGGCTACCATTATTTGTCTTGACTGTAGAACTGCCTCCCGTGCAAAATACAGAGCATATTTTCACTAAGCACAAAATTAATAATGCCACAAGACTGACATGCAAGACAAAATGACCAGGAGGATGTGTGTAATATGCTCCTCATTATTACTCCATTCATTCTCGAATACATGCCATTTTCGCTTTCAAATTTTGTTTCCAAATGCATGCCATTCTATAATTTTGAGGAAACTTTTCACCAATTTTTCCTTCTATACCCCCTCTTCTGTAGCTATTTCAATGTCATTTACCACCATGCACTAGAGTAAAACACATCATCTAAAAATATACTAAAGAGGGTAATACAATGTTTCATAGATGTGCCTTGGTGGAAGTATCAGAACCTAGAATGACATCTATTCAGAAACGGAGGGAGTAGCTTGTAAAGGTATAATACTCTGTGTTGGTAGCTGTGAATACATGCATTGAGAGAGCAAAATAAACAATGGCAGAGTAGGTTTTCTGTAATTTCATTACAGTTTACGGTGGCTAATAAAAAGATGGCCCTTACAGTGTTAACCTAATTAACTTATGGTTCGTACAGGTTCTTTAACATTTAAAATACTACTATTTACTTAAAAAGCAATGTATGCTGTATACTCATGCAATCGTCTTTTGACATGGGCACCAAATCAACATGGAAAATTTGGAACAAAAAATGATGATGTACTCTATAGAGTTTTCTAGTACCCATGAAAATTTCAATTTCAGATTCAAAACGTACTACTAACAAAAAGGATAATTTTTATTTGAATAGTAGTATGTGATTTATCATCTACCATTTTTTTCATTTTTGTTACTCTTAACATAAAATGAATCTGAACTTAAAATTTTATGCATGGGTAGAATAAATCGAGAAGTACATCTGCCGTTTTTGGGGGAATTTTTCATGTTAATTTTGTGCCCAAATCAAACAAGATTGTATGAGTGTACCACAAAGGATTATTGTATAGCATATATTGCTTATTTTAGAATATGTAAGCCCCGCAGGATAATAATGACTAGTTATTGCTCCCTCCATTTATTTTTGGGCTAATTCCTTATATGCCATTAGAAATGTCCAACTGCTCGGTGTTAGGTGCTGATTCGCACATATGCAGCTACAAGAGTTAACGTTCTATGAAGGCAACGTATCCTATCCATACAGGCTTCCCGTGTACACACCGTGCACACCAACTAACAAAGTCATGAAAAATTCTGAAAAAAATTGTAGATATACTTCATAGATCACTCTACCTATGTATAAAATTGTAGGTTCAAATTCATTATATATCAAGTTTAAATAGTTTAAACTTGTCAGAATTTTCTTTAAACTTGTGAACTAACTCTCAATATATAATGAATTTGATCTTGAAACTTCATACGTAGGTAGAGTAATCTATGAAGTATATCTACAATTTTTTTCAAAATTTTTCATGATTTTTGTTAGTTGGTGTACACGTGCATAAGTGCAAGTTCTCTAAGCATGAGGATACGTTGCCTTCTATGAATATGCATTATTCTAATTGGTGTATTGGAACAAGAAATCAGAGTTACCTCTTGTCTTTTAAGTTAGTCTTCAGCGTGGGTATTAGCTGCTCCGTATCCCACTTTTCTGACCTTTCATAGTCGCTCTTGTTGATTTGAAAGAGCAAATCTTTAAGAAGCTTCTTGATATCAGGAGTTCTAGATACAGAGACTGAAGCCCGACAATCAAATGATTCTTCAATTTTGCGGTATACCTCCATAGCCAGAGTAGTCTTGCCTAGCCCTCCGATTCCAAAGATGGACACCACATTCAACTGCTTGTCTTCACCCTTTAGCCACCCAATGATCTCCTCTCGAGGCTCATCGATGCCCACGAGGTTTTTGGCATCTTCGTAGAGAGCAGGTGCTCAAGGGTCCATAGGCACAGGCTGTGGTAAGCTGATTAGTTGATCAATATTGTACCGATTGTACCGGTCGCACTGCTCAACAACAAGGGCCTTGAGTTCTTGGATCTCTTTTCCGATACGGCGATCCTCCCACAAATCCTTCATCTTACGCACAATCTTGTGTACAAAATTAGTCTTGGCGATATGGCCAAGGCTACGACGATGCTTAAAACGGTCGATGCGATCCTCGATATCATAGGATAACTCACGCACCATGTTCCTCCATTCCTTGGTTTGCTCGTCGATTTGCTCCTCCATGCCCGAGAGCCTCTCCAGTAGCGCATGAATGGTGCTCAACTCATCTATAAGGAAACGGATCCCATCCTTGACGCCTTTGACCAACTTATACTCATCACCGAGCAAGCCTATGAGCTTGCCGATGACCATCGCTGCAGCCATCTCGAGCTCTCTCAAATGATGTTGTGGTGTTGGTGGTGTCTGAGAACCAAACGGCGATTCCAGCTCTTGTATGGAGTATTGAGATCTGCGATAATTCATATATCAAGACTTCGTACGAGCGTGTCAAAAAAAAAAAAAAAAAAAGACTTCGTACGAGACCTCCAGTAAGTCACATGACTTCACTGGAAAGTTGTCGGTAGTTGAGGCGGCCAGCCGGCCACTAGTAAAGCTACAACCCATTATGTCCTTGTCATTGCCACTAGTAAAGCTACAAATCATATATACTCTGTTTGTTACAAATAGTTGTTGTTTTAGTATAGTTATAGTTAAACTTTTAAAACTTTAATTATCAATATCCTTTTAAATATTTAAATTGGATATATGAAAATCATACGTGTAAATTTGTATTGAAAAGTAATTTCATAATATTAGAATTTTATTGGGTTTCAGAAATATATTAAATAGAAATTAGTAGTCAAAACTACGTTTTCAAGGTCTTATAGATGTCTAAAATAATACTCCCTCCATTTATTTTTATAAGGCCTATTTTTTGAATGGTTTTGTATACAAATGTAAGGTTTGTATGTAGATTTAATGAGACCTTTCCTTCTATACCCCTATTTATTTTCTCTCATCCATATGCATTTATTCATTACCACCCACACAAACTATATCTTTCATCTTCCAAGACAATTAAGTGGAGGCATCTAAATCATTTTTTTTGTATCTTTCTTAATTTCAACACAACCTTTATCCTTGTGCAAAGTCAAAATATGCCTTATAAAAATAAACAGATGAAGTAACTATTTATATTCGAACAGAGCAGTTTTTTTATTGATGGTAACCATTGGTGGTAGTGCCGTCATCGTGGATGCACATGGCATTGCTCCACAGAATACATTACTAGTACACTGTGCTGCTAATAAAAGGGGTAATCACCGATCAGCCCGTTAAGAAATGCGGGGAATTTTTCTTACTTGTCATAAAAAATGTACTCTTTTATGCAAAATTCATGTGTTCCTTGTTTGTGTTCGATATGTTTGATGAATTCCCGCTCTTTAATCATTCTCGTTTTTAGTTCCTATCTGTTACTCCCTCCATTGCAAAATATAAGGGATATTTTTTAGTGTGCGTAAGTATTAAGAAGGTTATAAATCAAGGGGATGAGAAGAGAAAATGGCCATACGATAAATGCTTAAATCTCTACTATACTTATCCACCTTTGCAAGAGTTTCTTCCCACGTCATTTTATTAAAATTACCCATCTTTACTACTGCTCTTTAATTATCCACATTTGACATTGCTCTTTAATTACCCACCCTTGCCACTACTCTTTAATTACCCACCTTTGTCACTGTTAGTGTTCTTTGCAAATAAACTTTTTATCGCAAATTGAGTTTCTGTTGCAACGCATGAGCACATGACTAATATATTGAAAATAGGAGACGGAATAATTTGTGAGAGAATTACTTATGAGTGCAGGAGAGAAGATTTGGTGAATGCGGTCAAACAAATAAAAACATTAATAAATTTTCATACAGACCTTATATTATTGAAGGTTGCTTTCAGATAGAAACTAGTCATGTGCCCGTGCGTTGCAACAGAAACTCAATTTGCGATAAAAAATGTATTTACAAAGAGCACTAACAGTGGCAAAGGTGGGTAATTAAAAAGCAGTAGCAAAGGTGAGTAATTTTGATGAAGTGATGCGGGAAGAAACTCTTACTTTATATAGTAGAGATTTAGGATCTACACAACCATGCAAAATTAAAATTCTAGGGAGTCACAAAAGCCCAAGTCCTGGAAAAAAAATACATTGAACAATTTTATATTGAAGACCTAACAAAGTTATTGACGCTAAACAAAAAGCAATGAACCCAGATATGATTAATTTTAACATATGAGTCATTCAGTTCCGTTGCTGCTAACAATAACAACTATCCTTATAGCGCCGAGAATTCCCGGCCATTGAGCCCACCCACGTCACCCCCCTCGCAAATAAGCTCTCCGGAAAATTAGAAATTACGTTTAGGTCTTTTTGACAATTTTTTAATAAAATAGACCCAAAAAATATCGAAATTACGTTTAGGTCCCTCCGTGGTTTACGTTTAGATCCTTCTGGTGGTTTTTAGTGGAGCAGACACCGGAAAAAAATAATTTCTATCTCTCTACAGTTAAAACAACACAAATTTGACGAAGATTTATAGCAGCCCATAGATTCGCCGACGGGTGCTAACAGCAGTTTTCTCAAAAAAAATACAGATTCGTCAAAGGTCTATAGCAGGCCATAGATTCGCCGATGGGTCCTAATAGCGGTTTTTTTTAAAAAAAATACAGATTCGTCGAAGGTCTATAGCAGCCCATAGATTCGCCGACAGGTCCTAACAGCGGTTTTCTCAAAAAAAATATAGATTCGTTGAAGGTTTATAACATCTCATGGATTCGCCAATTTGTCCTACCGACCCATTTTTTTTTTAAAAAAACGAAAACTGAAAATACAACCAAATTCCTCAGATTTTTCACGCTACATCGTCGTGCACGACACAGCGTAGCGCGTTATTTTTGCTAGTTATGCTTAACCTTGCAAAACAAAAGATTTCCTGGTTTGCTTCCATTTCATGCCCAAGTAGTATGTGTTTTTTTTATACTAGACTTACTGGATATGGCAAGCAGATATGCGAAAAAATTCCAACTCTCGACGCTGGATTGTACTATACATACATTAAGCCCATAAATCATGTTGCATACAAGGTAATTTTTCAAAACATCGATGCATTCCAAACTTGGCATGATCGACTTGGGCACCTCGGTGTCGGGATGATGAGAAAAATTATCACCAATTCTATCGGTCATGATTGGATAGCTACAAAATTTCCCAAATCTTCGGATTTTGTATGCACAGCAAGTGCTACTGGGAAATTGATTTTAAGACCTTCACCTCTTAAAATCCAGGCTGAACCACTTAAGTTTCTTGAAAGAATTCAAGGTGACATTTGTGGTCCGATTGAGCCAACTTCTGGACCGTTCAAGTACTTTATGGTTTTGATTGACGTATCTACAAGATGGTCACATGTGTGCTTATTGTCCACACGAAACCATGCCTTCGTAAAAATAATGTCTCAAATTATTAAGCTGAAGGCACATTATCCTGAACATCGGATTCAATCGATCCGAATGGACAATGCTGCTGAATTTTTCTCCCATACTTTCAATGATTATTGCACGGCTTTAGGAATTCAGGTACAACATTCTGTTCCATATGTCCATACTCAGAATGGTTTGGCTGAATCGTTGATTAAGAGAATCAAGCTCATTGCGCATCCATTACTGATGAATTGCTTATTGCCTACGTCATGTTGGGGTCATGCAGTCTTACACGCTGCTGACTTAATCCAACTTCGACCAACTGCATATCATGATTCTTCCCCCATGCAGTTAGTACGTGGGAATCCACCAAGTATTTCCCATTTGCGTAAGTTCGGATGTGCGGTATACATTCCGATCTCACCACCCCAACGTACCTCTATGGGCCCTCATAGAAAATTGGAGATCTATGTGGGATTTCAATCTCCGTCGATCATTAAGTATTTAGAACCTCTTACAGGGGATCTATTTACGGCCCTAAGATGTCGATCAGATATTCAATGAGGAACATTTTCCGACATTAGGGGGAGATTTCAAGTACCAGAAAGAATGCCGTGAAATTGATTGGAATGCTCAAAGTATTTCATCCTTGGATCCACGTACTCAAGAAACCGAACTCCAAGTTTGAAAAATAATTGGTTTGCAAGATATTGCGAACAACATGCCAGATGCATTTACAGATTATAAAGGTGTCATGAAATCTTTTATTCCTGCAAGGAATGTGCCTGAAAGAGTGGAGGTACCATATAAAACCACTCAACCCTCGATTAGCAATAAGAGGGGGGAGAAGTAAGGCCTCCAAGCAAAAAAAGTTGGTAAATGCAGATCAACTTATGGTTGATAGATACCAAAATGGACTTGATTCACAACCCTCTTAATTTGCAGCATTCTTGAACTTGGGACATCGGATAACCCGGATCCATCGTTACGGAAATAATAATGAATCTCTTAGGGTGAATGAAATTGCTACAAATTACATTGAGGCGGAGAGTTATTTAACCAAGAGCTACAGCTTGTCGACATTTATTTCTCTCGAGCGATTGTCGACATCCTTAATGATCCGGATCCTAAATCCATGGCGAGTGTAGAAAACGCCGGATCGAATCAATGGAAGGAAGCGATCAAACAGAGATTGCCTCGCTTTATAAAAAGAAATATTCTCGGAAGTGATGCCCACACCTCGTGGTATCTTCCCCAGAGGATACAAGTGGGTTTTCGCCCGTAAACGGAATGAAAATAATGAAGTGGTGAGATATAAAGCAAGGCTAGTAGCTCAAGGCTTCACGCAAAGGCTCGGTGTTGATTACAATGAGACTTATTCTCCAGTTATGAGTGGTATAACTTTCCGATATTTGATATCATTGACAGTTCAAAATTATCTATCTTTGCAGTTAATGGACGTGGTGACAGCATACTTGTATGGGTCATTGGATTCCGATATTTACATGAAGGTTCCTGATGGAATCAATGTACCAGATCCACAGGCAAATCATAACATGTATTGTGTAAAATTGCAAAAGTCATTGTATGGCTTAAAGCAATCAGAGCATAGAAATGCTGAAACTTCCCAAGTATGGCGTACACCGTTGTATTGGAAAGTGTGGCTCCCAACACCTTGGTGAGGGCACCCCGTCGAGCAAACCTCGAAAGGAGAGCCCGTACTACTTCGGCCTTCCAAAATGCAAAGTTAAACTAGATAACTTAATCGGTTTAAGGCTACCCCATTCCAACACTTGTGGTTTGTACAGATTTTCTTAGATCATACAACACGATGTTCGGTCCTTAATCCGACACGGGCAATACTTCACCCTACACTACGTGCAATTCCCTTTGCACAACCGGCTATTGCCAATAAACACCCGCGTCAAAACCATAGTTTTATTTTGGGGTTTTTTAATCAAAGTACCGGCAACCAACAGTATCATACCCAAACACATTTTCTATTTCTCAAGAAACAACTTTTGATCTGATCATCATCATCATTGATTCATTGTTGTTTCTAAGCATGGCTAAGCATGATTATTAAATCGCTTATACCCAAATTGACATTTTATATTGTCTAACCCTTTTCTATAGTTATGCAGGTTCACACATTCATACTTATCAAGGGGGTTCTATGAACAATAGGTATACTCTACCATAACCACAAAATAGCGAATTTAAGAAAATAATCGCATGCATGAAATCATTTGAGAAACAAAAGAAAAATAAACACTGGGATCAATATGATCAAAGGGGTACTTGCCTTGCTTAATCTTCGCTTACGACGAAGACGAGGATTGCGGCTGACGATGGCGATGACGAAGTCAGAGGCATCGGTTTCTACACGTTGATCAACGGAAACATAGCAAATAATAAACTTCAATAAGGGCAAAAAGAAAATAGATAGCAAAACAAATAAAGACTCTTCACAAGAAATAGGGATTGCTCTTTATGTATTTATTAATCTTATTTTATGAATTCAAGATGCAAAAATTGTTTGGATTAATAGAATTAATCATTATTTACAAAGTTCATTGATTCTACTATTCGTAATATGAGTTTCTGGCAATCTTATTGCTTAGGGGTTTTGCTCTGTTAGGATTCAGATTCAAAGCAAGATTTAATTAATATTCTAGTTATAAAAAGCTAACTTATTGTTTTAGGCTACTAGCATTATTTACATGATATTTGAGAAGGTTCTGGTGATACAAATATCTTAATCATTGATTTCTCATTTAAACTCAAGTTTCATTCATTCATATTATGGTCTAAAGTAATGTGATTACTTAGGGTTATTAAGCTATTAAGATTAATATACAAATCATGGTGAAGTAAGATTATCTTTCTATAATAGGGTAGTTTATACTATGGAGAGTACTACCAAGTTAATTTCATAAGTTTTAGGATTTGGTCAAGGCGTTATATTCATCACTGAAAAAGCTTATGTGGCATTTATAAGGTTTATGTTATACGGAATCGGCAAGAATATGAAGCGTGAGATTAATACTTAAGGTTTTTGAGCTAATAAGATTAATATGCAAACCTTAATGAAATAAGATTCTTTCTATAGAATATGATAGTATGATCTTTGCAAAGAGTTTCCGAACTGGTTTTATAAGTTTTAGCATTTAGACAGGTTATTTTATCTACAGTCGAAGTAGTCTAAATGATCATATCGGTAACCTTAAATTGGCTAAGATTCAATCTTAATTTTCAACTATACTATACATGATTCTTGATTCATTTTTCAGGTGTTAGCGGGAAGCAAATCTAGAAATGTTTTAAAGTTAGTCTGGCATTATTTCAACTTTAATTGCAATAGATTACCTACTTACTTATTGTTATAATTAACATTTCTGTCATTAAAAGAATGCAAATTAAATCTTATCTTGAATATTTTTACATACATGGATTCTTACTGTTTTTAGGAATTTAATACAAATTATTTCCTCATTTTATAAGCTTTTATACTTTTACTTTTATTAATGGCCATATGAAGGTTTACTAGTGATTGTAAAGTAAATAATTTAAAATGAGTTGAACATTCAAATATTTTTGTATATTTAAGTTTATTATAATCCCAGAGGCACATAAAAATTTATTTAATGATTTTAAGAATTATATTTTCTATATGTGCAATAATGTCCATAATAGAGTGTTTATCCTATTTCAAATTTTAATAATTGTTCTATTACTCAGAAATTTAATATTTTTATAGATTTGAATTAATCCTGGTATTAGAATCATATAAATATTTATTTCAATATTTTATGAATTATTATGCACAAACTTTTATTAAAGACCATAATGGAATATTAATCAAAGTTTAATTGAATAATAATCCTGTAGTTCAAAAATTTAAATATTTTTTGCATATTTAGATTCTTATGGATTTTAAATGAATATAAAATTTGTTCCACTGAATTTGGATTAAAATTGGACAAGATATTCAAAATTGAAATTTCATTCGGTATTGCAAATGCTTTGAAAATTGAAAATACGCTTTTGGATCAGAGGAAGCGGCTTTACCCTTGAGCTGCAGTATTTCGCGTCACTGACCAAAGGGGTCCACTCGGCAGTGAAAGAGGAGCAGAGCAGGAGCTAAGGGATGGCGGCGACGGCGCTCCGACGGTCTTCCGGCGAAGGAGAGAACACCATGAGAAAGAGCTCGGCGAGGTGATTCCGATGGTGGAACCAATTGTCCGGAGATGAAGCAGAGAGGTGCGCGCCCGAGCTCCAAGCGGCGGCTCTAATGGCGGACGGTGGAGGGGAAGAACCACGGCGGTTGAGCTGGAATGGGTTCCGGTTTTAGCTTCAAAGCGACATGGGGATTCTATTTTTGGGCTTGGCTCGGCCGAAGAAATACCGAGCTGAGCTGCCCACGTCGGCCGGCCATGAAGAAGATGGGTTCACGGTGGCGGCGGCACTTCTCATGAAGAGCTGAAGACAATTTTGAGGGCTTTTGATCAGTAGAGTTTGGTGACGCTCTAGATCAAAGGAATTTGGAAATGGGATGCTCCATTGCTCGAATCAATCTCGGCTCTGAGCTTCAGGGGGGTTTCGGCCATGGCGGAAAGGCAGGAAATTTTGGGCGCTTCGGTTGAGGAGAGAAAGGGAAAGAGGAGGGGAAGTAAGAGCGCGGCTCAGGTGACTGCTTGGCGCCCTTTTATAGCTGCGGGGAAGAGGAATTGGCCTCGGGAGAGTTCAGTCTCAGGGGAGCTTCACGGTTGCTTAGCTGGAAGCTTCGTCGGATGCGACAAAGGAAGAATGATGGCTGGGCTACGGAAAATAGGAGAAGGGCGGTGCGTAGCGGCGTCGTGGCAGCTAGGCAATGGTCGGGCGGTGATCGTGGCAGAGGATGACGCAAGGCTACAGAGCCGCAGAGGAGAATTGGCTCGAGGCTTCTGGCGTTTGGAGGAAGAAGACGACAGGAGTAGGAGGCTGGCAAGTGGGGCTCAACAGGCTATCGGGCCCACATGGCAGTGAGGGTCACGGTGGAGGCGAAGCAAAATTGAGAATTGGCTGCCAACTGAACGAGATAAAGTTCAATGGATAGGTTATCTATCATGTCTGAATTTTAATGAGAAATTTATTCCGTGATGAACTGCCAGTTATCTTCCGAATGTATAAATTTCAGATGAAAATACTATTCACAGAAATTATAATAATTCTGACAAGTTACGGTGCACATATTTCTGTTTTTCTGATTTTGATTTATCAGACAATATAAATATTTTTATAACTTTTTGAAATTTTGTTTTTCAAATTTATTTGAGCTAAGGATTCTTAAATAAAATTTTAATCTCAAAATATTTCTCCAGGATTTTATGAAAATTCTGACATTCCATTTTACAGTTTTTACCAGTTTCTATTTTTGAATTATTTGGAGGCTTATCCAACCTGGTAAATTCTTGATATTTTTACCAGAGGTAAATAATGTATAAAGGGTGCTTTGGTAATTTTCTCAGCTTCAGATAAACTCTTAATATTTTTCATTATTTCGGATAATACATTGTTTCTAGTCAAGTTTGTCTTTTCCATCATTAATACTGTTTTTACCATGCAGTAAAAATAAAAGTTACCAAGTAAAAAGTTTACCTGAGGGTTAAAAATCTTAATATAAATTTTTCAAGACTTTACTTTTATCTTTTTATCTTTTTACCATTATCCACTCATTAATTCTCTTTATTGGTTTTTCATGCAATGCAAAATTCCAAAGAAAATTCAAATAAAACCAACAATGCCAAGAAAACTCAAAAATAATAATATTCAAATTTAAAATATTTTTTTTTATTTAAGTGCATTTTTCGGGATATTACAATCAATATAGTTTATATGTCGTATCATCTATTTTTTTCCAGTGGGTTTTTTAGAGGATGATATTAGGCATGTCAGGTTCATAGACAAAATAATTCCATATTGATTTCAGAAGATGGATTCGATCAAAGGGGAGTGTTGCAAACAAGCATAAATGGATGATCTCATCCATAAGCAAATAACTTCTCAAGCAACCGAAGCAAGCAAAAAAACCGACTCCTAACTCCTCTCAACTGTAATCCCCGAACAGGAGCTAATCCACCCGTTCACCATATATATATATATTAATTGATCAATGAATGAAATACAACACAAGTTCATACATCATTGTTCTTTACATTTCACTCAAAACAATGGGCTCGTCAGGACATGCATTAAGCTATATACAATGGTATAAATTAGCTATCTTTAAAACTATACCACGTAGGATTTTAGGTAATATAGAGAATAGAGAAAATTATTGTCTATTATTTAACAGACGGTCTTATAGACAGTTTTTTTATTTTGTGTACTATTATATAAACAGACTATTAATTCGATGAGTAACCATTACAGATAACTATATAGACAATCCATTATATAAATTATTTTTAGTACTATCTATAAATATAGAGATATATTACAGACAAGAGTCGTCTATATCCTTGTACATGCCCTTAGGTAGCTAGTACCAGCTGAAAGTGCAGTTATACCTCATGCAGCCAACGTCGTTTTGGTTTAGACTATCTTCAGCGGCATCTCTTCAGCCTCCAAATCCCTTCGCAGACAGGTCCTAAGCACTCCAACGAATTCCCTTCACGGTTCACTTTAGAAGGGATTTGGAGAGAGAATCTGTTCAGAAAGATATTCTCTCTCCAATCCCTATACAAAATCCTTCGAGTGGATGCTGCTGGAGATGATAGGAATGAAGGAAATAAATATAGGGAAGAAAATGAGGGAAGAGAAGGGAATAAAGAGAAATTGCTGGAGATAATCTTAAGACACACATAGAATATCTCTTCCTCCAATGCTAGCTCCATGTATACTCAAAGAAGTACCTACCCGGTGTTGTAAATAGTATCTTGCATCTCGCGAGCAACGCATAAACAGCGGCGAAGTTGCCAAGATTCTCGAGAAAGAAACTTGCACGCGTGTTCGTATAACGTCACAGTGTGAAACTGAAACGTCCTGCAGCTAGATATTTCCACCCTACTACGTACGTACGCCCTGGTATTATTTTTGTCAGCTCGGTGCTTGGTCAAGGAAGAAGATACCGTGCATATTCCTTCGCCGAAAACTAAACCTTAAGAGCAACCCCAATCCACCCCCTAAACTTCCTCCTATCCTAAATTATAAGGAGACTTAGAAAAATATAAGCTCCAACCCAATCCCTATTATAAACCTCTATTTTAGAGAGGTACTCTCTCACCCCTACATCTAGGGGGTTTCTCATTGCCCCTATTATTTTCTTTGGTATTTTTTTATTCATTTTAAAATAATAATTCATGGGTGCAAAGTAATAATAATGTTTAAATAAATAATAGGGATGAGTAATAGGGAGTATGGGTTGGAGACAAATTTGATATAGAGTACCTCTAATTTTTATACCACCCCTAAATGAGTGATTTAAGAGGAAAATATAGGGGTTTAGATTGGAGTTGCTCTAAGGGGGCTAGCCACGTACGGGCAATTTGCCAGTCTAATTAAAAAATGCAAAGCTTGCCTGTTGCTGGCAACTAAGTGGGGGAGATCGATCACACGATCGATTCACACAATCACACGTCAACACGCGCCGGCACGTCAGGCTGAGACGTTTTTTGTGTCGGTGGAAGTAGTTGCGAAACTGAGCTGAAGCTCCATTCGCGCGTGCCGTGACGATGCGTGCATGGAGAAGGCAGAATCTTCACGGGAAAGAAAAAGTCGGTGCATAGAAGTCATCGCTTCGCAATAATTAAGCTCCCACGTCGGAAGTGCGCGGCAGCGAGCGAGTTGGCACGGCGCGGCCGGACAGCCGCAGCTTTAGTTAGCACTGAAATTCACTAGTCAATGCCTGAGAAAATTGTACAGAAACTTCAGGGGATGTCGTCCATCGTACGACGTCATGGCTTTTTTAGAAAAAGAATTACGGCGTCATGACTCATGGCTCGTGACTCGTAGCATACGCTGGGTCGCTGATTCGGACAGGTTTAATTTTTCCGCCCGGACATGCGAGGAAATTTGCTGGCAAAGCCATGTTTGACAAATGACAAATCGGTTTCGGCGGATCGAGGGAAGCGGGTAGCATCGCAGGCATTTCTTCTCCTCCAGGAAAGACCAGACCAAATTAAGCTCTAGAACAGCCTGGAAAGCGGAAAACTACTCAGCGTATGACTCACTGGCACATCGATCGTGACTGGACCGTAAGTCTGGCTGCATATACATATAATACGGGAATTAGGCGGCTGAAATTAATATAACGTACGTTGCTTCCTTTGAGAGTTGACTTAGCATTAAAGTAGGAATATATAGTAGCTAGCGCTTTCACGGGAGAGTGACATTTATTTACTTTGTAAAGTCAACTAGGATAGTTTGCGCGGCGTATACGTCGCGTGCGTTGTTTTTTTCGCGAGAAAAATTTCGGTTTTTTTTCGTCGGCATTTTTTTAAAAACCCATCGAGGAAACGCGCAAAACGGTTGAAAAAACAAAAGTGCATCTGCGTTTGTGCTAAATCGAAAGGTCCTTTTCGTGTAAAACAGTCGGAATGATCCAAATGTCAATACATTTTTTTCGGTATCTATTTAGGGTCCTCTCACAAAAGATTCAAACGTCAATACGTTTTTTCCCGGTATCTATCTAGAGGGAAAAGGGCGAAAAATTATTAGAGATGAAAACCTTCTTTTGTCGAGTCTAACACTCTACGTGTTCACCGAGTAATAATACATATTTTAAAAAATATCAGAGATCGAGATGGGAAATCGAGTTGGGAAAAAAAGTCTAGAGGTAGAGTTGCACATATATTTCTGGTGATGAAAACATTTTTTCCCGGAAAAAACTAAGAAAGGACTTAGACGTAAGGAGTAAGGACCTGATTGTTACGTTTTTGGACCTATTCGCTATCTTGAAAAATTAGAAAAGGACTTATTCGCGATTTGAATTTAACAGGAATTTTTTTTCCGTAAAATGGCGCACGAGGGACCTAAACGCGAAAAATCTTTCCCTCACAAAAAATCACGAAGGACCTATTCGTAATTTATAAAAAGACCAACATGTGAAAAAGTTTTTTGAACGGTCGAGAGGACGGCAATTTTTTTCGAACGCAGGAGGGAGGAGGCGACGCAAGCGAGGAAGCCAGGCGGAGGCCATCGAGCCGCGACGGGGATGGCAAAAGGGAAAAGAGCCAGCTTTTTTTGGTACGAGTGTGACGTGGAGCGCCTCCTAGGCCGTGAAGTTTTGTGACATTAGGGAAGGGATGATATCAAATAGCATGCTTCCTTTTCCTGCCAAAATTTCTGAATGAATAAGAAGCTTCTAAAGATCACCAGATATTCGGTGAATCTAAAATTATAAACGAATTAGGAAAAATCTAATATACCCCTGATGAATGGATAAGAAAAATCTAAAATACTCTTGAGGGATAGATGCTTTCTTTTCACATTTGCCGTTCCATTTCTTTAGCTCATTTTCGTTTACTTTGACCTAGATTAGTTAAGTGGCTCGCAACCGCTCTATAGAACGCGTATTCGTACTATTTTATCAAGATTTTAATAATCTTTGGCACTTGTTTCATTGATGTAATTAAGTACTTATTTAAGTGATTTCAACGCTTACTTCAATGATTCAAGTGATTTTGGTCTTTTTAATACGTACACGACTTCAGTATTTAACATTAGTAGTGAAATAGTATTTTACATGTAACGAAATCATCTAAATAATTTAAATAAGTATTAAAATCATTGAAACAGGTATTGACACAACTTAAGCGATCAAGACACAACTTAAGCGATCGCCAAAGATAATAAAACCCGTGAGAAATAGTGCTATCTTGTGGACCGAAAGGTATTTGCACGCCAACTTAATATATGGAGGCAAATTAAATGATAATTAGATTTTAGTAAATTGAAAAAACATGTGACTTATGGAGTATTTTTGGATTTTTTCAGAAAAAAAGAATAAAACTGCCCTTGCGAAATGAATCGAGACTGAGAAATGTGCTAAAAGAAATGGAACGGCAAATGTGAAAAGAAACAATATCGAGAAACAGATAGCAACTAGTGCTAGCTAGCTGGATTCTCACGTTGCCTTGATTAGTAAATTACTAGCCAAGATAGCGCGTTATGCTGCGCCGTATTTTTTTTTATAAAATGTTATATATGTTTGAGAGAAAAAGAAAATAATGTAACATGGACAAATATCAACATATTTTGATGAAGCGTTGTCTGTAATATTCCAATTATTTTAAGCTACGTACTTACAAAGCAGCTTTTCATATACTCTTAAGATCTTGGAACATCGAAAATTACCTGAATACATAAGAAAAAAGATTGGAGACTCATGCAATATATTATGAGGGAACCTAGATATCATAATGCATGTGCACTCATGTCTCCTTGCTTTAGACCAAAGCAATCAGTAGGAACCAAGAAACATATTATTGGAATAACACAAACTATCTTATAGTGGTGTGCCCCTGAGTGCTGAGAAGAATAATTTTGAAACGGTAATCAAGCATGATGCCAAGCCGTTATATATGCTATAACAACAATAATTTAGGTGTAGAAAAACTGATAAGCAACAAAAAATTTATGAATAAAATAAGGCAACCTAAGTACGTCCGCAACATACTATATGACACAAATCACAAGCATGCAACTATCATTTCTTACTAAAACTGATGTGGTTGGATCGAACTTACCACCAAAGAAATGAGAAAGCTAGAGCTCAACCTGGTATGGTCCAACAATCGGCAGTATTAATTCAACTCTTTAGTTCCTTGAAATAAAAAAGGTGAAACAGTTCAGTTCAGTACAATTAATGCCATGTTGTGTAGCAATATATAGCGATATACTCCCTCCATCCAAGTTTATAAGCCCTTTTTTCTTGGCACATAATCCAAGAAGATATCTACAATGACTAAGCTATCCCAATTGTTATCTCTAAGCATTATATCCAATGCATGTATGTAGAGAATATAGAGTAAATCTAGATATTTATTAGAGGTATAAAGGGAACACCGCACTAATATCCATTGGAACATGAAATGTGCCTTATATTTATCCACGGGACCATTCAAAAAATACATTCTATAAATTTGGACAGACGTAGTAGATATGAGGAAGATATTTAAAATCACGAATATGTGGAAAATAGCTGTGCTGGTCAATAAAGAAAGACATAATCGATAATTATGTGATTACAGCTACATACAGTGGCAGCACAGCTACCAAATTTCACAACTCTATCCTGCTGTCCCTTTGGCACTGCAAAACTCAGAAATTTTGTACATGTATTTGGTTAGTAACATCAGATGCAGCATTGTAATACAAAAATCATATGCCACAAAACCGAGAGCTTACCTTGAAACCAACTTTGTTGTCCAGGCAAGCATGCCAATCTAATTTCATTGCCTTCAAAGGGACATACGGTCATGAGGCGTACAACTCGATAAATCAAACAGTCTAGCGTAATGCACCTTCCCATTAGCAGAACATTTGTCCAATGAGAAGAACATAGCCAAGATCATACCTCTTGAGGCCCGAAATGCATGGCTCCACTTCAGTAAGTTCTAGCTCAAGATATGGCGAGTGAACTCGTTCTGTTTGCAGCTGCCGTCATGAGTGCAGATATGTCTATATTCTGATCAACATGTGAATAACTGAAATTCAAGTGTTGTAACACTGGAAAAGGACATACCTCATTGTAGTCGAGAAACATCTTAGCTCGCAGATATGCCTGAATCATGGACACCTAAATTAAAGTGCAAGATTTAGTGATGCAGTAGAACTCATCAAACATACTATATTTTACAAATGAAACTAAGAAATCATGTTCAAAAGATTATGTTTAGTTAAAGAACATGCCACACACTGGATTCATATAACCTACACCAATATATTGCTAGTTAGTGTAGGTAGAAAATAAAATAAATGAAGACCACGACAATTAACTCTGGGTTTGATCAATAGTTGTATTTTAGACCGCTGCACATTAGCTAAGAGACGACATTACAATATGTAATCTAACCTGTAGTAGGCCTTATGAGGTCGTTAGAAGGGAAAGGCTAGCTTTTATATAAATGTCCTGCACATCAGCATAGCTTGCCCACCATGTACATAAATGGCTGTAAAGAGATAAAACGAAGTTACCAGCATATTCGGTTTAGCTAAGAACTACAATGAAAAATCTCCCTACAGTATTATCCACACTTTCCATTTATCACATAATAATCTTAACTGTAAAAAACTATGAGGTCGTCTAATTTCTCAAAGTCATATAACCTGATTATTTCATAATATGCAAAAAAATGATATATCTGAACATGAAAATCTGAGATAGGGTGATATGAATCTCTTGTGGTTGTACGCAACACTACAGGTGATTGATATGTCAGGTAATGGAAGTTAATGCAAAAGTATCACAGCCTTGTGTATTTTCCACTTCAATAGATCAGCAAATACCAAATAGACAGGTTAACATCATCTGTCCTGCGTGAAGGAACTTTCATTCCTTCAGAAAGCTCAGCGACACACTTCTGACAATAAGTCATGATGTGATAGCATCACCGAAGTGAAAATTTTCTCAATCAATAATAAATGCGCACCTTCACGCCACAATAAAGGGAAATCTCAATAAATGACCTTAAGGCAAACAATCCTGTAAGGTAAATGGCACTAATCAGTACCTGTTAAGTATATGTAGAACATTAAAGACACAAAATAAAAATGTTTCCTAAAGTTAATCTGTATCGTACTAAGGAATAGGAAAACAAATTAGGACATCTGAATCCGACCTACCTACATTAAGTCCCAAGTGTAGGATCAACCAGCAAAAAGGGAACATAACACACTTGTCAACCCATATGTTTCAAGAAAAATACACAAATCAACCCTTACCAGGTGGCTGCACAATTGGAGGCATGCCAAGCACTTTTATAGAATGTAGTGTAAGGACTAATCAACGAACATTAGGTCATTTGATCAAAATAAATAACAGATTTGACAAATGTGTAGCAAAGGGAATTAAAGTGACATGAGCCGCTAGATGGGAAAGTACATGTACATGGTCGGCGGATGGTTCATCGGCAACGGGAGTAGCAACACCATCGACAGCAGGAGGTTGAGGCTCACTGGATGATGTTGTTGACATTGGAATTGTGCGGAATTGTGTGGAGTAATTGCTAAAAATTTCTGAAACTGGGAGAGATTAGAATGTGAGGACCATCTAAATATATTGCAGATAATATTATAGGATTGGTGTAAAGAATGTCAGTGTAGAAAGCAAAAAATCAGATGCTGTGGATCACGAACATTAAGTCATTTGATCAAAATAAAGAACAGATTTGACAAATGCGTAGTAAAGGGAATTAAAGTGACATGAGCTGCTAGATGGGAAAGTACATGTACATGGTCTGGGCGGATGGTTCAGCTGCAATGGGAGTAGCAACACCATGACGGCAACAGGTTGAGGCTCGCTAGATGATGTTGTTGGCATCGGAATCAGGCGGAATTGCCCCGAGTAACTGCTAAAAATTTCTGAAACCTAAGAGAGATTAGAAAGTGAGCACCATCTAAAATATATTGCAGATAGTATTATAGGATTGGTGTAAAGAATGTCAGTGTAGAAAGCAAAGAAATCAGACACTACGGAGCAAGTATCAGTCCTACAAACACTCAGACCACAGAATCCCAGGTCCACACAGCCAAGTAACAACACTGGAAAAATTTAGGAAAAAATCCAAATAAAAAACCGTAACAATCTTACTCCAATCCAAAACCAAACTGAACTGAGAGCCGATTGAAACGACCTCACAAAGTCTCAAGGATCAGTCCGTCTCAAATTAACAAAGCAAGGATAGATATATATATTACTAAACAAAGCATGCAAAAGTTAATCAAAGAAATGGGAGCAGCGCCCAGCAAGTCCCACCAAAAGAACACCATCACCGAGCACGGAATCCAAGAACATAAGCTAGTACGAAACAGTATTATACTTCGATATAGGATCATACAAAATACAGCACAAATCGACTAACGTATACTCAGTTAATAAAGATGATGCCACAACCACAGAAAGCAATTATATAGATAAGCATTGCGTATGGGCATACGTAAGTCTGATCCAAGAACAAATCCGAACAGTAAACAATATTCTTACGGCATATGATCAAGGACAGCGTAATATAAAATAGGTAGCCGTAAATAAAAGATCGTTTGATGATCACAACAGTACATGCATTTAGCCTCTAATCTAACACAGGAAAGGAAAACTAAGAAAGACACAGCGTTTGATGATCACAACAGTACATGCATTTAGCCTTTAATCTAACACAGGAAAGATAACATAAGAAAGACGCAGGCATACCTTCATATGGTAGCAACGAGAAGTGCCCTACCGAGCCTGTCCTGGCAGGCGCAGCAGGACAAAGAACCACAGGAAAATACAAAAACACAAATGGCAAGTCACGACCAGGAAACATAATAAATAATCAAATCGACAAAAGCAGGAACACGTAATAATCAATGAAATGAAAAATGGCTAGAAGAGCGCTCCACAGACGAACAACAAAACGAAGGACCGGTTCCATCCCTATGAACAAAAAGCCAACAGTTTGCTCGATGAACGAACAATAAGATCAGGCAGTAGGATCGGCTGACGGGGAAAAAACAATGAAGCAAGAATGGGGAACAGCCCAATCACAAAATGCAGGACGGAGCAATCGGCGAATAGAAAAACACGATCAGAACACTGAGAAAAAAAGAATCGAGGCAGCAGGATCGGTCGAGAGGGAAAAAGAAACAACGAACCCAGAATGGGGAACAACCCAATCGCAAAATGCAGAACGGAGCAACCGGTGAATAGAAAAACATGAGAGAGCACAGAGCAACAGGGAAAAAGAAACAATGAGCCAGCATAAGGAACATAGAACGGGATCTGCCTCAACCGTGGTGTATCGCCGAACGGTTCACCCAAACCGTACCAGGACGAGCAGAAACCAGCAAGACTGACCGCCGGCTGGAATCCAGAGAGGTTGCAACCGGAATCGGAGGGGGCGAACAACGGAAAACCAAAAGAAGTCCCGCGAAGGAACAAGCGATGGAAACCCCCTCTCCACCAGCGATTGAGCTGATATACGCAGAAGGAAACCCCAGCGCTCAGTAAGAAGGAAAGACGGCCTCAGGGCTCGGGCACCGACGACAGCATGAAGAAGACGGGGCCTCGGGATAGGAGCCACGGGCGGAAGGCGCGAGATGGATCAACGGCGGATCAACGCACGCAATGAGCGAGACAGAAAACAACGACGCATTATCAACCGTTGCTATCCCACCTAACGCAAAACAACGCACATGAATAGGCCGCACGGCATAGAACGAAGAGACGGCAACGACTGCCACCGACAAAAACAAACAGAGGAACGGCGCAACGAAGAAACGGAGTGAGAACAGGCCTCAACAGTGAGGACAGAACAGACGTGCGCTCTATTTTTTTACTGCCGGAGCTTGTACGGGGAGCGCTCCTTCCGCTATAAGATATAGTACCAGCAATAATAGCGTGCTACGCTGCGCCGTTTTGTAGAGTCGATAGGACCCATTGGTGAATCCATGGGTTGCTATAAATCTTCGATTAAATCTATGTTTTTTTTAGAAGACAGGAAATTTGGTTGAATTTTCGATCTCCGTCTATAAACCTTCGCCGAATCTGTGTTTTTTTTGTGGCGGAAACATTTTTTCCGGGAAAAGCGTGTTTTTTTTGTGGCGAAAATATTTTTTCCCGGAAAAACGGAGGTGATAAGTTGCTATAAACCTTCGATGAATCTGTGTTTTTTGTGGCGAAACATTTTTTTTCCGGAAAAGCGTGTTTTTTTTGTGGCGAAAATATTTTTTCCGGGAAAAACGGAGGTCGGTAGGACCCGTTGGCGAATCCATGGGTTGCTATAAACTCTTGACGAATCCGCGTTTTTTTTATAAAACGACGGCTAAGACCCGTCGGCAAATCGATAAGTTGCTATAAACCTTCGACGAATCTGTGTTTTTTTGTGGCGAAAATATTTTTTTCTGAGAAAACGTGTTTTTTTTGTGGCGAAATTTTTTTTCCGGGAAAAACGTTTTTTTTTTGTGGCGAAAACAATTTTTTCCGGTAAAAACGGATCGGCAAATCGATAAGCTGCTATAAACCTTCGATGAATCTGTGTTTTTTTTGTGGCGAAAACATTTTTTTTGGGAAAAACGTGTTTTTTTGTGGTGAAAACATTTTTCTCGGGAAAAACGGAGACGAATCTGTGTTTTTTTTGTGGCGAAAACATTTTTTTCCGGGAAAAACGGAGAAAGGACCTGAACGTAAGAACCAGGGACCTGTTTGTTAATTTTTTGGACCTGTTCGCTATCCTGAAAAATTAGAAAAGGGCTTACTCGCGATTTGTAATTAGCGGGAGGTCTTTCCGTAAAATACCGCGCCAGGGACCCAAACACGAAGAAAAAAAATATATTTTTGTTTCACAAAAAATCACGAAGGATCTATTTGTAATTTGAAAGGACCTATCTGTAATTTCAAAAAACCGAAGAATTTTTTTGCAAATTGACTTGGGGGGCACGTGGCCCCCCTAGGCTCTCGGCAAAAGCTCCCGCTATAATTGGTGTAACCATACATTAATGCATTTGCAATGCTCCCTTACTGAAATTTATGCATCTACGTGATATTCAAGGTAGCTCATTTGCTTTTAAGGTCCTTAAATCAGAAAAAAAGAGCAAAAATCCTAAAAATTATCTTATTACTCAAGACAAAAAAGAAAAGATCTACACTACTTATTTTGATGAGGCTAGATTATAACAATGCAAATTAAACGAACAATCTCTCTGTCTTATTTCATCTGCATGTCATAGTTTTTGCCATACACAAAGTAAACAAAACAGGTGACACCTTGTATATAGATATACGTAGATAATCTCTTCTTTTCTTTCAAGTGGATTGGGAGGACTGCTTCGTTCGCTGAAAGATAGGGGAAGAAAAAAAATACAGAAGAGCGATTAACAACACATACCCACCCCGACAGATTACCATACGGAATTATATATACTAGGTAGAATCGCGCGTGAATACCGCGCCGTGAGGGGAAAATCCGGTATGAGTTTTTTGCAAATCGAATTTGCGAAACTGCAGGTCTTTTTTTTTCAAAATAACCGGCGGAGAAGCGACCGGATGCATTTTTTTATGTTCGCAAAACTACTCACCGGGCAAAAATAATCTAGAGGAAAAAGGGCGAAAAATTATAGGAGACAACAATCTTCTTTTGTCGAGCCTAACACTATACGCGTTCACCGAGTAATTATACACATTTAAAAAAATATCAGAGATCGAGATGGAAAATCGAGTTGGGGAAAAAAGTCACCGGGCAAAAATAGTCTAGAGGAAAAAGGGCGAAAAATTATTAGAGACAACAATCCTCATTTGTCGAGCCTAACACTATACGCGTTCACCGAGTAATAATACACATTTAAAAAAATATCAGAGATCGAGATGGAAAATCGAGTTGGGGAAAAAGTCTAGACATAGAGCTGCACACATTTCTCTGGTGCTGAAAAAAAATTTCCGAGAAAAACGTTTTTTTTTGTGGCGAAAACATTTTTTTTTGGGTTTTTTAGGTGGCGAAAATATTTTTCCGTTCTTTTGGGTGGTGAAAACATTTTTCCCAGGTTTTTTGGGTGGCGAAAACATTTTTCCCGGGTTTTTTCGGTGGCGAAAACATTTTTTCCTAGGAAAAACGAAGAAAGGACCTGAACGTAAGAAGCAGGGACCTGTTTGTAATTTTTTTGGACCTGTTCGCTATCCTGAAAAATTAGAAAAGGGCTTGTTCGCGATTTGAAACTAACGGGAGGCTTTTCCGTAAAATACCGCGTCAGGAACCTAAATGCGAAGGGGAAAAAATTCTTTGTCTCACAGAAAATTATACATGGACCTATCTGTAATTTCGAAGAAACAGAAGGACTTTTTCGCAAAAGTCGCAAGAGGACAGGTGGCGCGGCCGTTGGCCGGCATTCCTAGCGCTCCACTCCCAGCGCTCCTTATATGGTGGATATAGGCCCTGTTTGTTTAGGCTTGAGCTTGGATTTATTTGGCTTTTACACCTCTATAAGCTACAAGCTAAAATAAATGATTTTTCCAAAGCAGACGAGAGAAGAAGCTTTAGCCCAATTTGCACTCACGCTGAGAGAAGCAAGAAAACGATGCTTCTCGAGGTGGCTGGAGTTTTTAAAAATCCCACTTTCTTGGTACCCTTACAACTTAACTATTATTTACGAAAAATTGCCATCTTCATCCAGCTCCAGCAGCTTTTTTCAGTTTCAATAGCTTCTTCCAACTCCAGCCAAATAAACTTAAGTTTCAGCCTAAACAAATTCAACCATATGCAACCGTTGTTTCAAGTGGATGGCGAATTCTGAAAAACCCGTTTGTCCAGCTCCCGGCCGGCAGCCATAATAAACTCCAAACCGCGGAGATAATGAGTGCGTCACTTGAAAAGTCGCCCGTCAATTCGAACGAGTCTGGAGGAAACGGGCCGGGCAGCCGGGGCTAGATTCATCATTAGGCTATTCCAGTGGGAGTTTCAACTGACTTTTATTTTCATTAAATGATATGACACATTATCATATTTGGTGACATGGTAAGGTAATTATGAAGAGAGAGATAGAGAGAGTTTCATAAGAAGTGAAAGAGTTTCATCTAGATGAAATCTGAGATACACGGTTACCTAGATAAAAGCTGATGTGGCACTCTTGGAAACTGAGAAATAAAACTATGCACTGGAAATGGCCTTATTTGTATCGCCAGCAGAAGTGGAACAGGAATCAGAGTCGAGACCAAGCGTTGATTCTGCTAGCAGTGAGCATAATGGTCTAAGCCTGCCTGACTGTGAGACCGAATGTAAGGGTGTGTTTGGTTGCTGAGTTGAGGCTAAATAAGATAAGTTTGGTTTTGTACTATTTGATTTTATTGTTTTGGATGTATGAAATGATTTACTATTTTTAGAGGATATTTTTTAAATTTATATTCAACTATCTATGATAGGATGATTCCATTCAAACAGTCAAACATATGATGACTTTTTTTTAACCTTCTTGTGTATACGCCACTTGATACAAATAACCAAAACACACCCTAAGCTTCCGTCTTTCGGCGGGGAAACAAGGCGCAATCCAAATTGTCCAAATTGAAGCCTAGGCGGCGAAACAACAAGCCACCAACTGAAACGACAGTCCGTATTGAAGATCTGAGGAACTCTTGCCACGAATTTTGGAGGAGGGGGTGGGGAGAGGAATATTGAAACTGCATATAGGTCATAAAAATTTCCAGTGGTTTAAAAAGTAAAGAAAATGAAAAATGTCTGACTTGTGAAATGTAACCATTTTTCACATGCACAATAGCGTCTGAAGGCTGTCCTTGAAGGAAAAAAGAATAATAAGAGGAAAGAGAAAAAATAAGCATATATTCGTGGGAAAAAAATGCTGCCAAAAAAGAAACAAAGAGGGAGGTGAAGAAAGAAGGAAAATATAAATTGTGATTGATGGTATATTTTATTGGCTCCTAATCTTTCGAATGCTATTAGTTGTGCCTTTAGCGTTCTTTTTTTTTTTTTTGATACAATGATAGAAGATAAGAAAAAGTATTGCCATAGAAAATAGCATTTTTTTAGATTGATTTAGCTTTTAGTATAAAGTTTGGAGGAGATGAAAAACATCTCATCCTTAATTTAGTAGACCCTGGTTATGATTAACCATTGGCTAACAAATGTATGTTTAGCTTTTCAGAGCTAAAGCAAGAGATAGAATTGAACCTAAAGTACGAAATTGAACAAGAAGAGATAAGAATACATGTTATGAACATTGTCTCAATCAGATCATGCATTATGTCACAAAAAAAAAGAGATCATGCATGCAAAGTCCAAAGTCCGAAAGACTAGCAATAAATTTACACGGCATCTACATTCAAGCACAAGAAAGTGCCTTTAAAGTCCAAGAACTAACTAAAAAGAAGTAATTTACCCAGCTGCACAATTGCGCGGGCTATTTTGCTAGTTTTTAAGAAACAATCAATCTAAAAAGGTAAGAGGTTTTGTCAATCATTTGGTTTGCTTATGAAGGACCAAAATAACGATCAGAGGGGGATGAATGATCAAAAATAAAATTTTCCCTCTTTAAAAAGAATCCAACCAAAACCCGACTTAAAATACTCACACACAGAGAGCAAAATCAGGAAACTCTGTTCTGGCCGGTACTACTATAGTACAGGGGGCGGTAGTACCGGAGGTTGGTTCTACTGCTCATCCTAGGCAGTAGTGTCGTCAGCTTCAAGAATAGAACAAGAACAAAGCACGATCTTAGAATAAAAATTGATATAACTTTAAATCGATTGGATCAATACCCATAAAATTTTGTATCCACCTCCTTATGGAGGTCAGGAACCTATTCTATTGATGTCAATGTTCTGATATTTTTTCAATTGAAGCAGTGCACCAAAACCAAGTAAAAACCAAAATCTGTCTTGAACTTGCTCGTAGGATTTCGATGATCAAAGTGATCTTGGATAACCTCCCACTTATCACAGTATGCAATAACATAAGAAAAGAACCACACAAACACAATCTACAAGAATAGCTCTTCTAAAATACAAAAGATCGGTTTCTTGCAAAGAAAAGCACAAGATTTGCCTAGATGTTTGGGATATGATCTGAAAAAGATTCATTCATCAATCATTCATCCTTGGTATAAGATCCACAAGCATTTAGAAGGAGGGGAGGCAAATCCAAATGTGCGAAAGGTAAATTACAAGAATTTAAAGTGCGAAATTTAAATATTGAATTTAAGACATAAAGTAAATGCTGAAATTAAATTAAGAATAGTAAGGAAATAAAATTTTATTTCTTGGAATGAAGGTTTACAAAGCTCCACAATAAAGTGGGCAAAGTTCAAAGGAGCACAAAAACCTTCAAAGAAGAGACACTCCTCTCCCCCTTTATTTATAGCAACCTTGGAGCAATCTCCACCCTTGGATGACCTTTTTGACCCTCAAGAAACCTCATCAAGGGTGGAGATTTACTCCCTCACTCATACACGGGCTAACCCGCAACCCAATATTATAACGGGTTTTTGCACGCTTCTCAAAGCAAGCTAACTTGACCGCCGCTCTATCATCTAAACCATAATCCAATGGCTCTTCTTGATCCGAGCAGCTCTAAGCTAGTATCTGAACCATTTCCTTGTCTTCTAGGCTCGCAACGACTCCGTCTCTAGTCATCCTTCGACAATCCTCGACTGTTTAGACCTCCGACATACCTCGCCTAGTCCCGATCATGCTTCACCTTATCATGACCTAGCACCATCGTCCTGCAACCATAAAAAAAGGAAACCCATTACATAGTATTGTCCAAAATGATATACAATAATTATCCAATTACTAAAAATAAATCAGATCTCGTTCATAAAGTTGACACTACCGCCGGCCATAGGCCGGTAGTACTGCAAGTCCAGTAGTACCGCGTCTTGGCCGTCGGTAGTGTCAGTTGCCTTAGAACCCCTGAGATACATTCTCTAAAAAAATAACTATTGACTCAGAAAGGCCAGTAGTGTTGTCTGGTCGGCAGTACTACCATTACAAGGCCAGTAGTGCCGCTCCTAACTGAAAACAGCTCAAATTGCTTCAATTTGAAATCCAATTCAAATCAAACTCAAACATGAGCACTCCTAACTCAAATATAGTCAAATACTCATGATCAACATAGATAGACCTCCACATGATCTTCTAGATTAGCTGGTTGGCAATAATGCTCTGTCTAAATGTTAATTCCATTTGCAAAATATATATGTGTGATGATTAATTTGACAACAATATAATATATGTGTGATGATATATGGACAACAATATTTGTTATGGAACAAGAAACTGTGAGGGTTTGTTTATTTACAATATGAGTTGCAATGCAGGCAACAGGACGTGCATCGTAGGGATACGAGATGCATGTTGCAGCGCAGGCATGTGAGATGGATGTACATTTCAGGTCGGGGAAAATCCGCGCAGATGGTGCGTAGCTCGAGTATAGCACACATGAAGGTCGCAGAGGTGCAGGCGTAGCATGTAAGGTCATAGAGGTGCAAGTGGCATGCGAGATTGCAAGTGTAGTAGACGCAGCACGCGAAGGACGCAGGTGTATCAAGATGGGACGCCTAGAGATATACTCAGACGGACGACACAGTATGGCAGCCAGCAGGCCGTGAAGGCGAGTGCGGAAGGTAGGTCGTACACATGCATGTGTGGGTTTTAGGTATATGCATGTGTTTGGCTAAGTGTAATTGGACCGGATGGATATGCATGTCTACAGTTTATTAGAGAGAAGAGTTTAGGTTTAGCCTTGAGTATAACAGGCAGATGAGTCGTCCTCCCGGGTGGTGGTCGCACGCACAGAAAAGAAGAAATACCGGTGGTGGTTGTGCGTCGCATTGAAATAAGCGCAAGTAGGCGGCGCAAAAGAATCGAAGAAAAAGCAAAGCATAGGAGGCAAAGTCCTTGGCCACCATGGATATAAATTTCGTTAAAATTGGTGAAATTTTGCCAAAATTTTAGATTTTGGACCTCATGAGATTCAAAATCCTGTCCGGATTAGAAAAATTCATAAAAATTAAGTTACTACAATAATCTAAAAAATTTGGCAAAATTTCACCAAAATTTTGGATTTTGACTTTTTTTTAAACTTTTATGATTGGAATTGACCGGATTTGGTCCAATAACCCTTAATAAAGTCATCTTATATGAAAATTTGTTGAAAAACCAAAATTTTGAGACATTTTAAAATTTTAGTAGAAACACTATCAAATTGTTATAAAATTATAAAATCTTGATAATGATTTAAAAATTTATCATACTATGTTTGGTAGTATAGGATCATACATAAAAATTTTCAAAATAATTAAACTTCATTTGTTATCTTTACAAAATCAAAAACAGAATGAACATAATTGACATAGTAATCTTGTCAGAATTTTATAAATTTGCTCGAGTGTGATCATGATCCAAAATTTTGATGAGAGCTTAATAATTACCTCAGTACCATAATATAAAATTTTTAAAGAATTAAATTTTTTTGTTTGCTCAATCAAATCTATGTAAACATTGAACCACATTTGTTATATTTCAAAAATCAAAAAGAGAAAGAACATAAATGGTACAGTGCCTTATAAAAAATTTTATAAATTCTTTGGAGTGTGATCATGATTCAAAATTTTTATGAGATCTTAAGAATTCCTTAGCACCCTTCTGTAAAATTTTCAAAAATTCTAAACCTTTTTATTGCTAAAACAAATCTACATATTGATGGCTTTTATTAGGATATAGCAATCGTTATAATTTTTAAAGATTATTTAAGCTCTATAATTATCTAAAAATTTGTTATAAATATTAATGATACATCAGAACCTTCTAAAAAAAATTTCAAAAGTTTTTAACGTGGTTTGAACTATTTTTTATTATGTTTACGTTTGCTCATAAGGCTTTTATCAGCACAATAGCACTGTTCGAATTTTTAAAAATTCCTCAAGATTGATCATTATCTAAAAATTTTATGAGAATATTATGGATGTGTCAGGACCATAAAAAAATTTCAAAATTTTATAATGTGGTTCGGCTCGTTTTTCATTCGGTTCAAACTTACCGGTCAACGTTTTATCAGAACAATAGAAATATTCAAATTTTTAAAAATCCTCATATTTGACAATCATCTAAAATTTTTATGGAAACATAAATGATGTGTTAGGAAAATTGACAAAAAATTTCAAAAAATTTCAACATCATTTAAACCCTTTTTCGTTCATTTGAGAAATTTGCTAAGATTTCGGCAATTTCGGATGAGCCAAAATTTTGGTGCAAAAAATTCCAGATTTGAATTTTGGTTTTTGAATTTCATCCAAAATAAGAAGATTTCACCAAAATTCTAAATTTCGGATGATAACTATATGTAAACCGAAAACGAAATTTAGAACTTCGCTGGCCACGATGCAGGCCAACGCATTATTCAACAGCAGTGTGACGTGCAGCCAGAAGCGAGTACGCGACGCACAGGAGGTGAGCGCGTGCACAGAGAGGAAACGGGAGTACTCCATCGTGCACAGTGTGATGCAAGCAAGAAACAGAGAAAGCAACAAGCTAGCAAGAGGAAAATAAAAGGAAGTAGGAATATATATATAGCCTGGCTGGAACTCGTTTTCGCATTGTTCTCTGATCCTATCATTCAAAGTAACACTTTTTATTTATATTGCCCCTTTTGTGACTTGCTCTCTACAGTTTGTACTCCTGTGTACTAGTTAGCATCCTCTGCATATCTTAAAACTGGTTGCTACTGATAATGCATTGTTGGGCTATGCTATAATAGTTTGTTTGCCATCAATTATTCTAGATTAATTCTCTAGGCTTGATCATAATTTTATTAATTTCCAGAATTAATATAAACATAAAAAAATTAGTTTTAGGTATTAGTTTGCACCAATTTATCCTCCTCTTGGTGCGCCTCGATCCTTTGCTGAACACTTAAGAATTGTGTGATTTTCAAGGGAGAGAGCAACATGGTATCTCCTCTCTTCAGACATTCAAGTACAAAATTTTCCACACTAAACGTGCGGGTTCATGTTCAGCTGTTGTTAGAGCATCTCCAACAGTTCCTAATATTTAGACTCCTAATATTCTTAGATTGGGACATTCCTAAAAAATTTTGGGTCTACAAAATACCTTGTTCTCCAACAGTTCCTATATTTTATCCCAAAACACCTTTGAATTGGTCCGTGGGCCATCCCGGCATGAAATAATGTTGATTGGGAGCGGACAGAGCGCACAAAAATGAGGAGTTTGGTGTTGTTTTGGGCGTGCAAAATTTGAGGAGCTAAAAGAGAAACTGTTGGAGTACTTTTTTTGCAATCAAGCCCAAAATCGTGTTTTGGGAAGGATTTTAGGCATCGTTAGGGCGCCCCAACCCATGGTGTCCATGAGTAGTGTCTAGAGGAGAGAGAGAGCAATAAACCAATGCATAGTTTCCCAACCCATGGTTTCCATAAGTAGTGTCTAGAGGAGGGAGAGAGCAATAAAACAATGCATGAGAGCAATAAACCAATGCATGCACCACAAATGACTTGGTAAGCTGCAGAAATGTCCAACCCCAATTTTGCTAGTTTCTTGAGTCTTGGTACCGTGTTCCACCCGGTTTCTTGCATGAGACACGGTTTCTTCGCTTTTCCTTCTCTCCTTCCTTAACTCCTATGCCACATCAGATTTTTGCTTAGTTGGCAGCGTAATTAATTCTATAGACACCAGCTGAGGTGGAGGGTTGGGAATGCCCTTAGAGATGCTCTTACATTCCTCTTTTTTGGGAACTGCAGACTGCATTGGTTGTTGTGTACACTTTCTGTCGTCTCCAAATAGTGGTGTCCTAGTTTTGCACTGTAGACATGGTTACAGCCTTAACATATATAGATGGTCAAAAGCATAGCAGAAAAAAAAATAGAAGTCATGTTAAGTTCATACCTGAAATGAATCCTGATCGATTTAAATCATTATTCTCTTGCTCGCTTCATTCCATCTCGTGATTCTTCATACAATCCTGATAGCCCCTAATATCACCCTGCACCTCGTCAGCCACAGCACCAGAGCAGCTGATATCAAAAGTGATATGTTTTGAGGCCTGAGTGATGCTGCAACCCAAAAACTAGGCCGTCATACTTCAACTGGCACCGAGCCATCAACATAAGTTTCAGCCTTTGGAGCTTTGGCATGGATCCCTGACATCAACCCTGCCCCATACGCACCACCAAAATTGAACTTCACCAAACGCTGGAATCCTTGGCTGCCTTTGGTGGAGGACTTCGTCATCACTTAACCACAAGGTAAGAGAGAGCAGCACGGGTAGACTTGCGAGAATCTTGAAACCTTCCTGTACACAGAGGGTCTAGATCCTACAAAAATTCAACAAAAAACGTGTCTTATATTACGAGAAAGATAAATTTCAGTGAGCAGGAGGTTATCTTTTTTCTCTTTCCCCATTTTGTTTTCTAATTTTATTTTTAGCAGAATTTGTTTTTTTTTTTGTTCTCAATGCGTAGATCAAATTTTATGGCATAATAGACTGATTTTTTTAGTCGATACTATCAAATTTTGTTGGACCACTTGATGCCGGCGAAGTTTACTCCTCTCCGTGTTCTACGGTTGCGAAACTAGCGAAATTTGCAGGCCGCGCAAGTAAAATATTGCTTCTACTACAAGACTGGAGCGGCGGTACAAAGTACTAATTCGGTGCTGTACATGCAGGGGATGATCGTTCGTGTCTCATTGCTTTTCGCTCCAGGAAACGGTGCTTTATTTTTTTTCTTTTTTTAGAGAGAGAGAGCGCAAGAGAGGAACTGCTTTCTGTGATAATGCAGCAGTCGGTGGCAGCGATACGGCTTTCGTGGGCCCCACTCTACAGCCTCACACAGCCCCTGCGCCGCCCCCCACTCCGCCCGCGCCCCCACCCCCACCCCCGACCTCCCCTAGGGTTTCCCATGGCGTCGGCGTCGCGCGCCCTCCTGCTCTCCAAGCTCACCATTCCGCAATCCCCACCGTGCCGCAAAATCCGGATCGCCCTGATCTCCCCCATGCCGCAATTCGGATCGCCCCCCATCTCCCCCGCGCCGCAATCCTCACGCCGATCTGGGGCGGCAGCAGATGGAGGACGGCGAAGCCGGCGTCGTTCGCCAAGACATGGCCTTCCCCTCCCCCAACTCCCTCTCCTCCTCCCTCTCCGCTTTCCACCCCTCCTCCCCCTTCCACCCACGCCTCCAGCCCCAAGTCCTCCCCCACCTCCCCACCTTCCCTTCCCCGCTCCCTCCGCTCCACCTCCCCGTGCTCCACCTCACCCGCCCCTCCTCCCTCCCGTCCTATAAGATCTATCACACGCGAAGAACACAAACACCCGCACGAGCCCACGCGAGACGAGATCCAACCCGAGCCGTCGACGGGGACGAGGCCGAACAGATCCACCCCCCGCAGGCGGCGAAGACGGCGGTGACGGCGGCTGTGAGGATGCTGCCGGACGGCAGCGCCGATGACGAGGAGCGGTGGCTCGCCGAAGGCATCGCCGGCGTCCAGCAGAACGCCTTCTACATGCACCGCGCCCTCGTAGGCCCCTGGAAACCCTGAATCAAACCCCGACCGTAGCTTCCTCGGTCTGTGTCCACTCGCTTACCTGCCTTGATCGACATTTTGGGTGCAGGATTCGAACAACCTCAAGGACGCGCTCAAGTTCTCGGCGCAGATGCTCTCCGAGCTGCGCACCTCGTGGCTCTCCCCGCACAAGTACTACGAGCTATGTGAGTAAATTGGACAAAGGACTCTTCGGTGTGTCGAATTCTGGGAGCGGGTTCAGCTGGGATTTCATGGGATTTACTTACTGGGTTTCAGATATGAGGGCGTCCGATGAGCTGCGGAAGCTGGAGATGTTCTT
This sequence comes from Guadua angustifolia, assembly GCA_036346375.1. Taxonomy (NCBI): domain Eukaryota; kingdom Viridiplantae; phylum Streptophyta; class Magnoliopsida; order Poales; family Poaceae; genus Guadua; species Guadua angustifolia. Next base: position 93,601 of record JAYEVE010000462.1, read on the forward strand.
CAGGGAGGAGACCCGGCGGGGCAGCTGCTCTGTTGTCGATCTGTATGAGCTCGTGCAGCATGCTGGCAATGTCTTGCCGAGACTGTAAGGCTCATGCCCCCTTTGCGCATACACAGTTCTTCCCAGTGTCTAGCTATATGATGTTAGTTCAGTTTTACTTGCTTGATAAGGAGACTGCCGTTTCGTGGCATTGTAGATCATTACAATTGGAATATTATCAGTAAAGTATATGCTAACATCCCAATTAACAACTATGAGATTTATTAGTTAACTTGATAGTCCAACTTCTGAGTAACTTTTTTTGTGTTGAAAATATCTCTACTAATATAAAGCAGCAGTTGGCGGCCGCGTCCCCGGGGAGATCGTGCAGCGCTTCGCCGACCTCGAGAAGTCGGCCATGTTCCAGTGGCTGCTCCAGTTCGGCGGCTTCAAGGAGCGCCTTCTCGCCGATGACCTTTTCCTCGCCAAGGTCGCCATGGAGTGCGGCGTCGGCATCTTCACCAAGGTCCGTGAGAAAACCCAACATTTTTTTTACTTTTTTTTGGTTTGCGATTCAGATCATCAGACGTGGTTTGGTTTGCTGTGGTTTGACTGACTTTGGTGTCAAGCTTTCTGTGGTCTAGAGTTTAGATGCCGGCAGATTTCCTGGCTTAGATTGTTTTAGGAGTCCGGTTTATAGTTTGATAGTGATGCGTGCCCAATTCGGCATTGTTGCGTCGCTTCACTTAATCGGAATATATATTGTTTTAGGAGTCCGGTTTATAGTTTGATAGTGAGGACTGAGGAATGGGGCGGGAATATTTCTTCTGTGACCATATGCCGTCTGTTCACTTAATCGGAAGCATTGAAATAATCTCATTGGAGAATCTAATCAAGTGCGGTTTTTTCAACGACAAACGAAAGCAAATGTTGGTTTACCTAGAGAACTTGCCATCATGGTTGAAGAATTGTTATAACTTAGTCTCAATTTGTTTACATTGTTCGAGAACCTGCTGTGATTGAAATGGTCGAAATCTGATGTGTCAACTGAGAAAAGATACTTGGATGAAACAATGTTATGCAAATACAGGGGTCAGGGTTGTTCATGCTACAACTATTTTTGAGATAACCATGCTTTGTAGTGGTAAAGGAAGCTTTTTTTGTTGTTTAAAAAAAATATTGGCAAATTGTTTGGCTTGAAAAAAAAATACTTTTATAGTTGAGACTATAAACATAGTCAATTGTTGAAAGCCTTGCACTTCTGTATTCCACTGTTCTTAATCATCTGTTCTTCTTGATTTGTTTGCTTCAGACACACAATGTTGCCAAGGAATTAATGAAGTATCACACGCAAACCCTTGGATATGTAATTGGTGGTAATGGCCTGAGAGGTGAAGGTGATCAGCTTGCAAAGGGTGTCAATTTATTAGTTGCTACACCAGGCAGGCTTTTGGATCATCTACGAAATAATAAGGGTTTCATATACAAAAGGCTAAAGGTAAAGCAACTTGTATTCATTAGTTCCCTGTCTTAGGATGAAGCAAATATGTCTATGGAAACCCTGTAAATATTGGGATTATCACATTAACAAACCGAAGAGAAACAGTAAATTTTGCACTTAATTGTTTACGCACCTGTTCCTGGGGGCCGTACTTGTGTGTTAATACTGAACTAGAGTTTAGACCAATTTGCAGCTTGGATCATGCAATTTATATGTAAACATTAATTGCTTATCTTTGTTAAATATGTTTTGGCTGGAGCAACAGATTCAGCTCGCTGCTTAACTCAAATGGTTATCTAGGTACTGCTATAGCTTGACTAGACTGATTCAAACCATGGTCTGGGCTTAGTTTGGGGATGACCTCAAAAGTGCTAGGCCTGAGCTTGAGCCTATGCTTGACATGATTCTTTTAGCTGATTGTACTTGTTCTGCAGCTTTAGATTAACTAGCGTGCCTTTTCAAGTTATGAGAGTAGATCACAACTGACAGGATTTCAAATTCCCTTTCCATTGCAGGGCTTGTCAACTTCTCGATTACATGTTTGGATTGGATTGAGATAATGTTTGCAAGTTTTTCTGGATGCAAAGCTTATTCTGCGTTATTAGAACCGTGGTATAAGTGGTAGCAATGGCTCAGTTTCTTTACTCATGTGATAAGAATGACAAACAGAACAAGAATTATCTACTTCTAATTTAGATTTTGCGATTGTTTTGATTTAGGCTAGATTTTGCAGTAGTTAACCATTAGAACAATGAAGTACGTTGTGTATTTTGTTCAGTTCTTCAATGACAGACTCTGTAGTGGTCTTGAGTGTGTTAGCACGAAGAAATCTGGGCTTTGATTTGACTGAAAATAAGGAGAAACATGAGCAGCATGGCCTGCATATAAATTCCTTTAGTAGCGTCTATTTATGTTTAGTGAGAAACGTATATGATTGATGTGTAGGAATCAAGCAAATGAACTGAGCAATAATCCTGGATGGGGCTTTGTAGGAGTAAATGAATACTGGAAAGGTGTATATAGGGGAAAGTGCGTGATAAATCTGCCCAGAAAATGTAGAATAATGAGTTATATTTTGAAATGAAAGAAAGTTAGAATGACCTGTGAAATGGGAATTAATTGCTTCAACTAGAGAGTGTTGACAATAGTTGGTTCAAGTTGGTAAGATTCCAGCTCCAACTAGGCAAAACCTTGCCATCGCTGGGAAACCTGGGAGCTGATGAGTAATAATGCATGCTGTGGTGGCTTTCTAAACCTTCACATTAGGAAGATGTCTGGACAGTTGACACCCTTTGCATCATACAGGATGTTCTGTTCATTGTCAGAAAACATGGCAAGGTTGACAAACTGCCACACTTTGCTCTGATTGTGTTATCTGGTGAACCTTAGCTCGTATCACTTGGTCATGTCGCATCATGACTGGCCAAATTAATGAAAGCATGGATTTTTTATTCTTAGAATTTCATACCAGTGATGAGAAAACAGCTGTGTAAATTGTTTTCTTTAAATTGCAGGTGCTTCTGGGGTTCTCTATTCTGGTTGGAAGCAGCACTTGGGTGGATCTTTTGGTATGTTTCTTCTCGGTCCAATGATTTTCAGAATAACAATTGCAGTTGTGAAATTTGAGTATATAAATAATATAGGTTGTAGGGTATATAATATAGGTTGCAGTTTCCTCTTGATTAGTGATAAGATAATTGGGATTGGAAGTTGCATGCACTGGTTTACTGGTTTTACTGCTCAGCAAATTCACATGTGCCGTTTGATAAGTGGACTTTGAGTGACCCTACTTGTTAGGTAAAACATATTATTAATCTAGCATGCCCTATCACGATAACATGCCAAGTTCAGCTTTTGACTGAAGTGTAATTTTTTGAATTACTAGATTGTGTATAGGCTGGCCCTGAGTTGATATTTGTGGATTACTGTTTCCATTTGAATAGAGCATAATCCTGATTTTCCATTGACAGATTTTTTGGATCCAAAAGGAACATATACAAAATGTCAAAGATTGCTTTGGCCTTGGAGAAGGTTTGTTAACTGAGCCCAGGGTCACTTAGATTTTTTGTTCTTATATGTTCTTATGACTGTGTTTAGCCAAATCCTGATAGTATATGCATGGATTGCTGCTGAAATGGTATGAATTTGTATATAGCTTGAAAGTAATGTTAAGAATCAAAATTTATTTTCACCTTTAGCTGATTTACTGTTCTCAGTTTGTTGCAAGATCCTATGATTTGAGTGCTTTGATTGTGATCTTTACACATGTGGCAAGTTTAGTGAGGTCTCCAATTTCTATAATCCTGAATTGTTTTCTGGTTGATAAGTCAAGTCAAGAAACATCCACATCCAACTTCAAGAACCTTCTTGGACCTAGAATGGTTTTAAAAGGCCAATTATCTAAGAGATTTAGTACAGATATTGTTAGTCGTGTTGCACTAAACCAAGGAAATATCAATCAAGTTATCTTTGAAAATATTTAATCATCCATTTAACTTGTATAGGCATGCCTTTGTTTGGGAGGTCCTGACGCAATCTTTGAGGATTAGACACAAACTTAATAACTTAATGGATAAGTAATATAGGCATAGCATTCAGGCGGAATTTGTTTGTCTCCTGGTAGTTTAATTAGTCATCTGCACTGAATCTTTGGTAAGCCAATTTAATCTGTGAGTGGTTGGTGCAAACCATTTGAGGACTAAATATTCTGGGAAAACTAATATGCATAATCAGGTAATTTTGTCTGCACTTGTGTATAGCCCTGATGTTCTTTTTCTTAGTATCAATCTTTCTCTGTTGATAAATGTCTCGAGGAACAGAGTAAACCATCTTCTTCTTCCAAAGGCAGCACAATGTTGCATTGTTTTTTTTCGTTTTTTACTCTCATTATTCTGAAGTAGACATGAGCTAATATTGGTGTTATACATGCTAATCAATATTATTTGTGCAAAATATAGTTCTGATATTTCTCCTTGAGTTCTCTTATTTAGCTACAGAAATATATGTTTCTAGGTTAGATTTAGCGAATTTGTTTAAAGGCATATAGGAGAGCTAGAAGGAATACTGCTGGAAGCTGAAACTGGAGATTACGCAGGGACGCACCATGCGTATTGCTTGTGTACAATTGGTCAGCGACAAGGATGGCACCTTCTTGGAGGTCCTTGGTGTATGCTGCCTTTAATAGCAACCTCTTTTTATGCTACAATATCATCAGCTAGATTAAATGTATATTGCCCAAAATATTCAATGGAAACTATTGATTTTCTACACAGTTGCAATTAAAGGAAGAGCCTTCATCATGTAGCATATATCTATTTATCGAAAAACCATAAAATTAGCTGGCTTTTTGGGTCTTATGTACGTATATGGTTGAGAAAGAAGTTCAACACAATGTTGTTTCCGTACCAAGGAATTGCTATTCACTGGATAGGAGAAGAGATATGTATTAATGTTTCTCGTATGAAATTCTGTTACTTTTCATATGGACTTACGCTAACAAGCTGATGATCGGCCATCCATCCAACTCCGATTCTATCTTTGGTGCATCAATTCAATTATTACCGTGGAAGTTTAATGGTGAAATGTAATGTTATATGCAGCTTTAAATGGTACTTTAAACGGTTTGCGCTCGGAGAAAAATGATAAAAGATGTGGTGAGAGGCTGATTGTCATTGGTGGCCCAAGAACTTCTATTCGGGGTATGACAGAACTCAACTCGTGGATTCCAGATGACAAGCCACCTGTGTGGAATTTGATTGCCATATGGCCATTTGGGAACTTTGTGTATAATTGTGCTGTGATGGGCTGCTGAGTTCACTGGATCAAGGATGAACGGGTGATGTTTAGAAAGAGACGTATGCACAAAGGCAGGCCTGTTTAGCTGCAGCACTCAATTCTTCATCAAGGGATTCTGCCTTCAACCTGGTATCTGATTTAGTTGGCATCAGCAGAGCAGCAGCAGTATCTTGTAACCCTTGAGTTCTAATACATCTGTTTTCACCACAACTAATCCATTTCTTCATTTACATTTGGATCAATCTCATGATTTCAAAGATGAGACCATGCAAAAAGTGTCATTAATAATATACTAGAAACAACAGATTTTAGAGGTTTTCCATCATTGATGATGATGAAGCGAGTTATTTTGATAATATTTGATTGTCTGTGTGTGAAGCAAAGATGGATAACCAATTATGCATGTTATCCCTTTAAGATTCACTATTTCACTTACAAAATTTTTGATCTATCATTTCTTCTATATAGTGTTGGTTTTTCCTCCCTGTGTTTGGCTGGGGATCGCATGTCCCCATTCACATTGAGAAAGATAGCCTGGCCACTGGAATCCAGCTAAACTTTATGCACTTGCTACATACAACATATTTAACTTTAATTCATGTCGAAGAAGAAACTATAAAAACTTTTGTAATAGAGAAAGATAGATGTTTGATCTTGTAAAATAATTTTCTTTTATTGCTTGACCTTTATGTTTTGTTTCTAATTTTATTTTTCGTAGCAACGCACGGGCATTGAACTAGTCATTGCTTTGCTGGCTCTCCTGGCTCTCCTTTGCTTTGCTTTCTTACTTGTCAACCAAGCACATCACCTCGTGGCTCCGCCTCTCGGTGTACCGGACGCTCTCTTGGTTCGCTTTGCTTTTTTTTGGTGTAATAGACTACTAACATACTAGTTGTGGATTTATAACCTTATTTTATTTTTTGAAAATCATATTAGTGTGGAATAAAAATGATTCATTATTTTTTAGTAAGCAAATAAGCAATAATATTCTAAAGAATATATGAGTTGGGCCCCTGTCTCTTGGGTGCCCGCCTCACCGATTTATTAATCATAGTTCGGACATATACTTGTTGTTATCGATCACGAGCGACACCACAAAGATACATATAGCAATAGATCACATAAAGACAACATTATGTCATTCATATGGCAATATGGAGGTAATTATGTATGATTGGTCTCAGATTATTGGGTTTGAATGAAGATTAGAACCTTCATCTCATCACAAATGGGCAAAACAATTAATTGAGTAAATAAGGCCTTAAATCCTTACCACCTTATCATGCATAATAAGAATTCAGACCAGTATGCTAACCGAACCAACAATGCTATTAGGGCTTAGACAAAAATCATCACAGAGCCAATTAACCTCCACCAAAACCATTACTGAAACTGGACATTCAGTTCACAACCATTCCAGAGTATAGCTCACAACCAACTCAGGAACATTTGCATAGGAAATTTCCAACCACAGCCAGCCAACTCAGGAACTCATTACATTGATTGTCAATATCATCGAGAACCGTAGAATCATCGAGAACCCTAGAATCATCGATTGTCAATGCATGCAAGTCTACCAACTTAAGGCCTTATTTACAGAACAATTGTCAATATCATCGAGAACCCTAGAATCATCACAGAGCAATAGCATCGGCCAACAATAATCAAATGCAGTACCGGAACAAGAAGATGGCACATATCACGAGCTTACCAATAAGGAGGGTCGCCGCAGGAGGGCCGGCTGGGAGGGTCGCCAGGAGGGCCAGCCATGGGAGAGTCGGACGTCGGGGAGGCGCCGCAAGGGGTGAAGGCGGGGAGGTGTCGTTGCACGAAGGGCCGGCGCTGAGAGAGACGACGACGGCTAGGGCGCACAGAAGAACTCCAAACGAATTGGGTGAAATCGCATTGAAGAATGAACACAACTTTATAATTGGGTCTCGCACTTTCTTTGGCAGAACACCCCTAATTGCTACAGGAAGCATCTGTGTCATCATCACGTGGCAATCATGGGACTTCATACCAACTAATTTCAAGTCTTTCATTAAGACTAGCCTCTTTATGTTGGCAGAAAAACCGGACAGAACTTTGACTCCGTGCAAGCACTCATACACGCTAATTTTCTCAATCTTGCTTAAAGTGTAGCAAGCTGCGGGAAGGTACTTTTTTTCTTGACCCAGGTCTTCATGATGCAGCTCCTTCCTGAGTTTCATATCTTTCAGATCCATCCGTGCGTTGAGTGTATCTTTTGTTTTGCTAGGTATGTCTAATAAAATACCAAGCAAGTTGTCACATACGTTCTTCTCTATATGCATGACATCGATCGCATGTCGAACATCCAAGTGTTGCCAATAGGTAGGTCCATAAATACTGATCTCTTTTTCCACAAAGGAGTCAGATCATCGAACTCGGGACCGATGTACTTCGGCTCCCTTTCCATGGATAATTTTAATATCCTTACTGCCACAAATATCTCTTTGCCGCTATGATGTTTTGAGTCAAGCGATCTCCTTTGTACCGTCAAAAGCTCTCTTGTTGTTGCGATACGGGTGGTCCTTTCGAAGGAACCTACGATGCCGCATGTAACACATTTTTCGACAGTATTTCAGCCACCGGCTCCTTGTATCACCCATGCAATGCACGCATCCATTGAATCATTTTATAGTCTGGCCCGAAAGATTGCCAAGAGTAGGGTAATCATTGATGGTTACGAACAATGTGAGACCCCGTTCTGACGAACAGGAACCTCCATGTGATTACTGTGCTATTCCCTGGATCAGGAGCTAGCACTCACATGTTTACAACAATTGGAAATCACAACCATACAATTTAATAATTAAGCGGAAACGATTATACAAATAAATATTACAATTCAGAGAAATATAGCAAGAAGAAGCAATATCACGTAGTTTGCCCAACCGACCAAGCAGCAATGACCGAGCATAAACTCCAGATAGAACACGCTCAGGAAGAACCCGCAACTGCGATGAACAACTTCGAAGCTTCGCTAGCACACACCTACAATATAATTAGGCAAGGGTGAGTACGTTATGTACTCAAGAAGACTTGAGCAAATCCTACAATATATGCAGCCATTTCAAAGGAGGCTACTACAGTTAATTTGCATAAAGCGAATTTGCGATTATAAATCAAGTTATTTGCAAACGGAATTTATAAGAGCATTTGATTGATAACAAATAAGTAAAGCATAATAACACTCACAGTCCTCCATGACGTGAGCGGCGAATCATGAATTCACGAAATCCAACAATGTCACCCTTTGACATAAAACACGATTGCTAAAACAAATGAAACCAACCCTTTTGAAAATAATAAACATTTAACTCGCAGAGTTCACCAAGACACCCATGACCACAGTGCGGCTAATCAATTAGATTTAAACTCGCAGAGGTGTACAACTTTACCCACAAGGAATGATCATCCTTTTGCAAGATCACACATGCCTCCACTAGGCCATTGTGCTTGCCGAGCGATCATACAAACTGTTCATTACGGACATGACTTTACACCGGCCGGGACGTTAACCCTCGCCACGAAAACAGAGACACTCACCCAAGCCGTGGATCCACTTTCAAGACACCAACACAACGTCTCTGTCCATGGCAAGGCGTACATCGTTGCACGGTTATGCATTTACCCATACTGAATCGCATGGCAGCCCTAACAAGCAAATCCATAACGGAATGCCTCGCAAGCTCCGCCTACCAATGAGCAAAGCCATGTCCAAATAAGTTAATAGGCTATGGCTAACCCATACTCACCCTCGTGGTTTGTACGGATTTTCTCGGATCAAGCTACACGATGTTCGGTCCTTAGTTGTGACAGGCGACACTTCACCCTACACTACGTGCATTTCCTTATTACCTGTATGGCTATTGCCAATAATCGCCGCATCAAAGCATAGTTTCATTTTGGGTTTTAATCAAAACTACCCACCAAAGAATAAATGCCATTTCCAAGGTTTTCAGAAACAAATGTTGCTTTGATCATGTACATTCTTGATTCTAAAGCATGGCTAAGCATGAATAATATGAACATATACCCATGATGACAAGAAGTAACGCCTAACCTTAATCTAAGGTTATCAAGGTTCACATTTCATAATCATCAAAGGAGATTCATGTGACAACGGTATATCTACCAAACCACAAGATAGCAATTTACATAAGGTAAACGCATGCATAAAACAATTTGATGCACAAAGGAATATAAAATATTGGGAGCAATATGGTCAAAAGACGCTTGCCTTGCTTAATCAACGCTACTTACGAAGGCGAGGATTGCGGTTGACGAGGACGACGATGAAAACAAGAACGTCGGGTTCTACGCGTCGAACAACGGAAAATAAGCAAAATACTAACTTCAATAAGGGCGAAAGAAATAGATAACAAGAACAAATAAAACTCGATAAAGAAACAGGATTGCTCTTTTATGAATTTATTAATTTTATTTTACTTAATTCAAGGCATAAAAATAGTTTAGATTAAATAGATTTAATCATTAGTTGCAAGCTTCCATTGATTCACTATTCATAATATGAGTTTCAAACTTTATTACTTATGGGTTTTGCTCTATTAAGATTGATTGAAGCAAGATGAAATAAGAATATTTTCTTAGATTGCTATAGATCATCACCTAAAGATCATTTCTAAGTCTATTCGCACTAAATTCGGATTTAGATGAGTTGCTTAGCGAGTTAATGAAAAGGCTTAAACGATCATATTGGATTATGACTAAATAGTTCTTTATCTTTAATGGATTTCGCTTAGAATTAGCTTTACATAAGTTAAATCTACTGTTTTAGGCTACTGGGATTATTTTCAAGATATTTGAGAAGGTTCTGGTGATAAAAATAACTTAACTACGGATTCCTTCATTATTACCTAAAGTTTATTCATTTACATCAAGGCCTAAGGCGATGTGATGACTTAGGGTTATTTGGCTATTAAGTTTATTATGCAAAACATGACGAAGTATGGTTATTTCTTCATAATGAGATGATTTATACTTTGTATAACAATCCTAAGCTGATTCCATGAATTTTAGGCTTTAGCTGATACATTATAATCATTGGTTAAAACGCTTAAGTGGCATTGCAAATTGACGTTATTCGGAATCGGTAGGAAATGAAACTAAAGGTTAATCACTTAAGGGTTTTGATCTAATGAGATTAATATCCAAACCTTAATGGAATATGATTCTTTTTACAGAATATAGTAGTATAAACTTTGTACAATGTTACTAAACTGATTTCATTGATTTTAGTATTTAGACGAGTTATTTTATCTATCGCTGAAATAGACTAAATGATCACAATACGCACGCTAAATCGGCTAACTTCATTTTGAGTTTACAACTACGCTATACAGGATCTTTAATCCATTTTTCAGGTGTTAGCAGGTAGCAATCCTAGGAATGTTTTAAAGTCGATTTTGCATTATTTTAGCTATAATTGCAATAGATTATCTATTTACTCATTGTTATCTTTAACATTCTCTTTCATTAAAAGAATGCAACTTAAATCTTATCTTAAACATTTTTGCAATACATGGATCCTTACTGTTTTAGGAATCTAATACAAATTACATTATCATTTTGGTGAGCCATTATGCTATTATTTTGTTAATGGCCATACCAAGGTTTAATGATGATTGCAAAGTAAGTAAACTAAACATAGATCAAGAATTAAATATATTTTCATGATTGAGTTTATTATAATCCCAGAAGCATATTCATATTTATTTTATGACTTTAGGAGTTATATTTTTCATGTGTGCCATAATGTTCTAAAAATTACGTTTATTTCATTCTTGATGTTAATAATTGTTCCATGACTCATAAATTAATTATTTTTGCAGATTTAAATTCATTTTGGTCTTATAATCACATAGAAATTTATCTCATTACTTTATAACCTATTGTGCACAACTTTTTATTAAAGCACACAATGCAACTATAATCATGGATTATTTAAATTAATTGCTCTGTGACTCAAAAACATAATATTTTTACATATTTAGATCCTTACTAATTTTATATGAATTTATAATTTTATTCTACTTTATTCGGACTGAATATGTGAAAGATATTCATGGTTGAATATTTACCCGAGTTGAAATTCACCGAAAAAAAAATACGCTTTACCAAGAAGAAAACGTCTTTCGGTTCTGTTCCTCATCAACCCCAAGCTTCTGACAGACCGGCCCCAATCGGCAGAGAGGGGAAAACAGGGCACGGCTAGGGCTGAACGGCGACGGCTCTCCGGCGGTCTTCGTGCAAGCGGCGGCATGGGAGATCCTCTCGGCGTGGCGACTCGGTGGGGAGTTGATTCGGCGGAGAAGGAGCGGGCATGGCAATGAAGCTTAGCGCAGCTCAATGGCGGCTCGTGGAGGAAGAAGACAAGGCCATTAGAGGTGAAATCGGTGGCTAATTAAGCATGAGGGGACGCTAGGGTTCCGTTTTGAGGTTCACTGGAGGAAGAGTCTCCGAGGAGCTCTCCACTCGCCGGCCGGCCATGGAGGAGAGGAGGCGCACGGCTGCAGCACATTCTTGCATGGAGAACTCACGAAATTGTTGAGGGGTCTTGTTGCTTGCAGCCGGGTGATGCTCTAGCCCAGAGGAATTTGAGAATGGGTGACTCAATCTCTCGAATCGATTTCGGCTTGGAGCTTGGGTCTCTCGAAATGGCGAAAAGGGATGGAGTTTCATCGTTGGTGAGGAGATAGAAAGAGGAAGTGAGGGGAAAGCTGAGCGCAGCCTCTGGGAGCATTGAAATGCAATGTATAGCTGAGAGGTTAGGCAGATGACTCGGTTTGGTTGAGATTGGCTCGGTTGTGAGCTTCTCCAGATGCGACAAAGGAAAACAGAGGCGAGCTGAAGCTTCGCGAGACTGAGGACAAACGTGGCGATGATCGCGCTTGTGATGAGGTGAGGATGACGCCGGAGACGCGACCAATCGAATGAGGAATGCACTGAACTGAAGCTCGGTCAAGCGCTGTCTCGCTCGGGGTCTTCCGTTCGGTCGCAAGCACAGGAAGGAGAAGGAGCTGACGAGTGGGCCTGGGTCCAGCGATCAGTGAGTGAAGGTGAGTACAGGAATTTATTGGGCTGTGAAATGTGAGTAGAAAATTTACAAACTTTTTGACCATGGTATTTGAACATATTTTGATGTCTGGTAAAATTATGAGATTAAAATGAGTTACCGAAAAAATTACAAATATTCTGACAACAGTGATGGCTCCTAATTACTTATTTCGGATTCCTATTTTTCATTGAGATCAATTGAAGTCTATTATTTTTGAAATTTTGTTTTTCTAAAGTATTTGGTCTCAGAATGCTTCTGTAAAATTTTCAGCTCAAAATATGGTTGCATTATTTTATGAAAATTCTGACATTGCAAATTCTAGATTTTCAGGGTTTCTGTTTTTAAATTTCAAAAAGTACTAAAACACATTATTAATTTATAATATTTTTATCAGAGGTATATATTGCATTGAGTATTTCATGATAAATTTTTCAGCTCCAGATAAGATTTATAAATATTTTATAAATTCTGACAATGCATTGTTTTGATTTAAAAGTTGTCTTTTCATTTTATATCTTCATTTGTTTATGCATAAAATTTCAATTGATGGCTAAAATGATTTAATGGAATGATTAGGGTTCTCATGACAAATTTTCCAAATTTTTACTTTTTGTTTCATGGCCTTTTCTCCTTTACTTGATTTTACTTGCAACACAAAATCCAAGAAAATCAAATAGAAATCAATAATGCCAAGAAAACTCAGAAAGAATAATATTCAAATTCAAAATATTGATTTTTATTTTATTAAAATTTTGGGATGTTACAGATCTACCCCCCTTACAAAAATCTCGACCCCGAGATTTAGCGGGCCTAAGGGAAATCATTTCTAAAAGAAGTCAGGAAATTCCTCCTTGAGTCGATCTTCTCGTTTCCAAGTTGCTTCTTCTTCAAAGTGATTGCTCCGTTGAATCTTGATCATCTTGCGGAACTTATTACGAGTGTGACGTTCAGCTTCTTCTAAGATTCTAATTGGACGCTCCCAACAAGTTAAGTCAAATTGTAAATCGATTTCATTTAGTTGGGTGAGCTCAGAAGGAAGATGAAAACATTTCCTTAATTGTGATACATAGAAGGCATCATGAACACTGGATAGTTAGGATGGCAACTCTAGTTTATATGTTTTTTTTTCATCTTCTTAACGATACGATATGGTCTAACATACCGCGGTGCCAGGTTACCTTGGATTTGGAATTAGTAAATACCGTGAACCTTGTAATTCTCGAGGATGAGATAGATTTGGGAATTCTTTATCGGAGGTGACTTTGTCATTCTTGTTGACACTTCGTTTTCATTGCCGTTGCTTTATTGGATCTTCGTCTTGCGATTCCAAGTTGTCGTGCGAGAAATAGAGAAGAATTCTATTTGAGTTTTAGGTAAGCAGATGAGAAATATTAGTACTTTCTACATATTTCTTGTGGTTGAAAACTTCGAGATTGTCGGCAAGGGTAGCTTAATCCATAAAGTGGCATGTGGTATGTTTAGAATTTTTGAGGTGAGAGATAGGTTGCATTGTCATTAGATTCATTTGGGAAGAATCGAACGTTTAATATCAAGAAGGATATCTGAATACAATGGTTAATCTGTATAATTCAACATTAGTCGATGGAATGAGCTGAGAATAAATGTCATTTCGGATTGACTTTAGATTGAAAACAAGGTAGAGATAATTCAATCATTAGGTTGAGGTAGAAGAATTATAAAGTGATCCTGAGGATTTGATTCGCTTAATTACCTTGGTCAACAGAGGGTTTTCATTTTCTTTGGATTTGACAACTATGAAGGAATAAAATATACAGAATTCAAGGACTGATTGCAGGAATTGAATACACAAAAGGCGTACTCAATACCACAACAAGTACCGGGTACAATCATATGAGAAAAATGCTTATGTTCAGAGCCTGATGTCAAAGCAGGGGTTGTTTTAAGTACTTAATTCTTCGAGGTCTTTGAGGTAGATTAGAAATTACTGATGTCTTTCCTGACGAGGTGAATTAAAACTCTTCTTGGGTAGATGTTGGCGAGGTATCCAATTCTTCTTGATTGATACAAGTGACATTATCCGTTTTATTCGAAACAACAGAAAGGTTGTTTGCTGATGATATAGAATAGACGATCAGGAAGTGACTAGAATCAAAGAGTTGATCACGGAGTTAACTTGAATCATGGTAGGGTTCAAATACAAAAGTATCGTACCTAGTACTACATATGGCAGATCATAAGCTTCTTTCGTGAATTAGTTTTGTAGGTAATTGCCTTGAATGACTGGATTGACATTTTAAGTTGGATTGATATATGTCTAAGGAATTGTTTGTTTTCAAATTCTTGAGGTCACCTTGAGATTGTTGCATAGCTTCATTAGATTGAGGATGAAGTGGAGTTTTATTTTTCTGTTGATAACCATTGGCATAACGCCCATGGCTATCATAACAAAAGCAAATAATATTGGCTTTTCGATTTGAGTACCGGATAGCTATTCATTAGTGTTGTCGGAAGATAAGCAGATAATGATTGAGATTGAGAATGAAGTTGAGCAGACTTCTTCTTAGGGTATGTATTGTTGTTTAAGCGTCTCGATTCTTTAACAAATTTTTGAGCGAGTGCTTGATTCTTATTTCTCCTACTCTTGGAGTTAAAATCTTGGTAGCGTGACTTTTGGTATAGTTATGGTTGTAGAATATATTTGTTCAACTTGCGACATTGTTTAGCAACACGGTTCCTTTCATGTCGGTTGAAGTATTCACGCTTTTCTCACGGTGGCAAGTTCGATTAATTGTATACTTAATATTATTTTCCTTATGAATTTTAGCTTTGTTGTTCCTTAGGACATTCTTTAGCCCAATGACTTTCTTTCTTAAATAAGAACATGCCATTGGAGATTGTCATTTACTACTTTATTAGTGAAGGTAGTTAGGATCAAGTGTTGTTTCTTTAATTCCTTAAGTGATATTTCGGTGTGGCGGTTTCTTTCTCTTTTGATAGCCAAATTTTGAGCAATCAAGGAACGGAATTTCCATTTGTTGAGGCTGAAGCTGTAGTGGTAATTATTGAATCAAGGGGTATTGTGATGGGCAATGATCTTGACTTTTGCAAAGGTAACTAGTGATATTGGTTATAGAACATTTTCGGAGAATAACTTTCTTCATAAGCGGAACAACTGATTTCACTCTCATTAGTAGCATGCCTCATTTCTCCCTAGCAAGTGTAATCATGATCTTGGATTGGTGGGTTGACAACATTTCAAAGAACAATGTATAGGTATCAAATAATGTATAGAAGTAGGTTTTTAGTCTAAGCCATTTCCTTTCTCGGCAAGAATTACATAACGTTGGAAATATTTTGTGCTAGTTGCTAAAACAAAAGGTGTGCGTTTGATGATTTTGTTTAATTATGGTGAGCAAAGGCAGCAAATGGGCAATCAATGTAATGTTGATGCTTGGCTTTGGCCAAGACACGAGTGTTGGTTGTTTCTTTGTCATGGAGCGAGAAAAGTATGTGTATGATGCTTTTATTCGATTCTGACCGACATTAGTGCCAAGGTTGGAGATTTTGGCATTCATTTTTTTTGGTGGGTTCTTGCAACGTAGATAAGGTCGTTAACAATTTGTACCGAGAATCGTTAGCAAGAACAAATTTGTACAAGAAGGGCACACAATATGTTAAAAGCGTTTGAGATGAATAAAAGGATACATCTTAACAGGAATTGTTTGGAGAGAGCAGAGGTTGACTTCAAGGGAGTATTCAAATACAATTGCTATTTGAATAACTCAATGAATATTAATGAGATTAGTGGCAAATAAATCTCATTCAAGGCTGATCTTGTAAAACATAAATATGAAGTGAAAGTTCACATTGAGTAAAGCGACAACAATTCAAAGAATGAGTGAAGGTCGGTCATAAAGCTAAAGATTTTATTACTCATTACTTTCGGTAGTTGTATTAATGAATTATGTCGCAGCATCCTGCAACAATATTTATTAGAGTAAAGTCATTTAAACAGAATTCTATTGGATTAGAGGCGTTACTGATCGCGTTTGACAAGATGTTGGAATCGAGAGAAGAATGGTTAGATAAGGGTTATCTATATTATAAGTAATATTTGATTCTTTCAACTAACTCTAGTTGTGGTTTCTATGCTGATTAAGTAGTTTCTAGTTTGGTTTATAAGGCAACATTTCGTTCTTTAAAATCTTTTTAATTAAAATTTTCTTATTAGCGGGGTTAACACATCGTAAATTTCAACCTAGTGGTTTAACATTCACGAGAGTAACCCGAAAGTAATAGAAAGGATTTACAACAAAACTTTAACAACACAGAAATACTATATATAAATTTAACTTAATACATAGGAAGGGTATCTATGTTTTTTTTTCCTTCTACTGGCCATATATGTTTATGTATAAAAGGTTTTCTACATAGTTAGAATCATGTGCAGTTTGTATAATGCTATCATTTATTATAGGTTATTCGGCGACGAGTTCCTTTTAATCTTTGCACCACTTGCTGTGTTAGTCTTCCGATACCTCGATGAAGTCGGAGAAGTTGTGATTCTTGTTACTTCTATCTTTTTGAAGTTCTTGACGAGGCGTCCAACGTTGTTGTCTTCTTTGTCGAATTTCTTTCAAAAAGATTTGTTGGTGGCTTTTATTTCGCAAATAGATAAGGGAAGAAATACTTGTAGAAAAATAATTTAAGAGTGGAGAAAGTAAATTCTATGGATGGGAAAAGAGTATATGTATAATTGATGCTAATCTTTCTACCTTTCTTTTAGAAAATAGAGTTTCTTATTTTCTTTTCCAGTTTTCAGTTTTAACGTTCATTCGAAGGTTTCTGTTCAGAAGCATAGAACATTTCTAGTTCAAACTCATTTTCATGGTATACAATCTGGATAAGCAGCGAGGTGAGTTTTAAAACATGGTTAGAAATTATTATTAGAACATGTTCGGTTTTTAACTAGCCTCAAGCAGCATAAGATAGTTTGGTGTTACTAAGGTGGTAAGATTTTAACTTGGTTTATATAGGGGTGGTGTGATTCCAAGCAAGGCTAAGAGTAGTAGTAGAGACTACACTACTAATCTTGATGAGATTAAATTTTAAGAAAGGTTAATGACCGAAAGTTTGCACAGATAAGAAGTTATACAGAAAGAAGAGGTAAGTTTATATAAAGTTTTATAGATAGATGAGATAAGCTATTTCACGATTTCTTATTCATCCTATGGGTTGAATTTTCCATATTTATACATGAGGACAACTTCTTGTGAAACTTCAACCATAGTGGTCAAGTTACACATAAATCAGTCTTGACATTCAGAAACAGAACCAGTTTCAAGTTGCAAGACATAACAACAACATATATTACTCTATATAACTAGAGCGAAATAATATGCTACGCGTATGGGTTCTTATCTTAAGGCAGATCCTAAGATATTCTAATCTTCTGCTTCTTTACTGGCGGGTAGTATTGTCTCTTCATGAAGTAGGATCTTCAAGTTGTGCTTCTGTTTTGTCGAGGTTAGCGAAGCGTTGTCTAACTTCCTTGAGATGTTGGCGCATACGTTGCAGACTTCATTGGCCGGCTTGAAGGATGACAGCAACATGTCTCGATCATCTCCAGAAACAACAGCGACTATAACCACTAGCGACAATTTCTTTTCGAGATAAGGGGAATTTGTTTGCAAACCAAAATGAATATAGGGTAAGAATAGAATCTTAAGGATGAGGAAAGACTAGCAGAGTCTACATTTTGCAAATATAGTAGCTTTTGGAAATAAGCTTTTGAATTTGCTCATTCCAATGCTAACGACCATTCTATCTAAGGTTTATCCTACGGTCGTTATAGCTCGATACCAACTCTGTGAGACCCGTTCGATTTAACAGAACCTCCATGTGATTCTTGTGCTATTCCTGGATCGAGAGCTAGCACTCACATGTTTACAATAATTGGAAATCACAACCATACAATTTAATAATTAAGCGGAAGCGATTATACAAATAAATATTACAATTCGAGAAATATAGCAAAGAAGAAGCAATATCCTGTAGTTTGCCCAACCGACCCAGGAGCAACCGACCGAGCATAAACTCGAGATAGAACACGCCAGGAAGAACCCGCAACTGCGATGAACAACTTCGAAGCTTCGCTAGCACACACCTACAATATAATTAGGCAAGGGTGAGTACGTTGCGTACTCGGCAAGACTTGAGCAAATCCTACAATATATGCGAGCCATTTCAAAGGAGGCTACTACGGTTAATTTGCATAAAGCGAATTTGCGATTATAAATCAAGTTATTTGCAAGCGGAATTTATAAGAGCATTTGATTGATAACAAATAAGTAAAGCATAATAACACTCACATCCTCCATGGCGTGAGCGGCGAATCATGAATTCACGAAATCCAACAATGTCAGCCCTTTGACATAAAACACGATTGCTAAAACAAATGAAACCAACCCTTTTGAAAATAATAAACATTTAACTCATGCAGAGTTCACCAAGACACCCATGATCATGGTGCGGCTAATCAATTAGATTTAAACTCTGCAGAGGTGTACAACTTTACCCACAAGGAATGATCATCCTTTTGCAAGATCACACATGCCTCCACTAGGCCATTGTGCTTGCCAGTGATCATACACACTATTCATTACACCGACATGACTTTACACCGGCCGGGCGTTAACCTCGCCATAAAACAGAGACACTCACCCAAGCCGTGGATCCACTTTCGATACACCAACACAACGTCTCTGTCCATGGCAAGGCGTACATCGTTGCACGGTTATGCATTTACCCATACGAATCGCATGGGCCCCTAACAAGCAAATCCATAACGGAATGCCTCGCAAGCTCCGCCTACCAATGAGCAAAGCCATGTCCAAATAAGTTAATAGGCTATGGCTAACCCATACTCACCCTCGTGGTTTGTACGGATTTTCTCGGATCAAGCTACACGATGTTCGGTCCTTAGTTGTGACACGGCGACACTTCACCCTACACTACGTGCATTTCCTTATTGCACAAGTAGGCTATTGCCAATAATCGCCCGCATCAAAGCATAGTTTCATTTTGGGTTTTAATCAAAACTACCCACCGACAACAATGCCATTTCTAAGGTTTTCAGAAACAAATGTTGCTTTGATCATGTACATTCTTGATTCTAAAGCATGGCTAAGCATGAATAATATGAGCGATATACCCATGATGACAAGAAGTAACGCCTAACCTTAATCTAAGGTTATCAAGGTTCACATTTCATAATCATCAAAGGAGATTCATGTGACAACGGTATATCTACCAAACCACAAGATAGCAATTTACATAAGGTAAGCGCATGCATAAAACAATTTGATGCACAAAGGAATATAAAATATTGGGAGCAATATGGTCAAAAGACGCTTGCCTTGCTTAATCACCGCTACTGACGAAGGCGAGGATTGCGGTTGACGAGGACGACGATGAAAGCAAAGAACGTCGGGTTCTACGCGTCGAACAACGGAAAATAAGCAAAATACTAACTTCAATAAGGGCGAAAGAAATAGATAACAAGAACAAATAAAACTCGATAAAAAGCAGGATTGCTCTTTTATGAATTTATTAATTTTATTTTACTTAATTCAAGGCGCAAAAATAGTTTAGATTAAATAGATTTAATCATTAGTTGCAAGCTTCCATTGATTCACTATTCATAATATGAGTTTGAAACTTTATTACTTATGGGTTTTGCTCTATTAAGATTCAGATTCAAGCAAGATGAAATAAGAATATTTTCTTAGATTGCTATAGATCATCACCTAAAGATCATTTCTAAGTCATTCGCACTAAATTCGGATTTAGATGAGTTGCTTAGCGAGTTAATGAAAAGGCTTAGCGATCATATTGGATTATGACTAAATAGTTCTTTATCTTTAATGGATTTCGCTTAGAATTAGCTTTACATAAGTTAAATCTACTGTTTTAGGCTCTTGGGATTATTTTCAAGATATTTGAGAAGGTTACGGTGATAAAAATAACTTAACTACGGATTCCTTCATTATTACCTAAAGTTTATTCATTTACATCAAGGCCTAAGGCGATGTGATGACTTAGGGTTATTTGGCTATTAAGTTTATTATGCAAAACATGATGAAGTATGGTTATTTCTTCATAATGAGATGATTTATACTTTGTATAACAATCCTAAGCTGATTCCATGAATTTTAGGCTTTAGGCGATACATTATAATCATTGGTTAAAACGCTTAAGTGGCATTGCAAATTGACGTTATTCGAATCGGAGGAAATGAAACTAAAGGTTAATCACTTAAGGGTTTTGATCTAATGAGATTAATATCCAAACCTTAATGGAATATGATTCTTTTTACAGAATATAGTAGTATAAACTTTGTACAATGTTACTAAACTGATTTCATTGATTTTAGTATTTAGGCGAGTTATTTTATCTATATTTGAAATAGACTAAATGATCTGTCATACGCTAAATCGGCTAACTTCATTTTGAGTTTACAACTACGCTATACAGGATCTTTAATCCATTTTTCGGTGTTAGCGGTAGCAATCCTAGGAATGTTTTAAAGTCGATTTTGCATTATTTTAGCTATAATTGCAATAGATTATCTATTTACTCATTGTTATCTTTAACATTCTCTTTCATTAAAAGAATGCAACTTAAATCTTATCTTAAACATTTTTGCAATACATGGATCCTTCTTGTTTTAGGAATCTAATACAAATTACATTATCATTTTGGTGAGCCATTATGCTATTATTTTGTTAATGGCCATACCAAGGTTTAATGATGATTGCAAAGTAAGTAAACTAAACATAGATCAAGAATTAAATATATTTTCATGATTGAGTTTATTATAATCCCGAAGCATATTCATATTTATTTTATGACTTTAGGAGTTATATTTTTCATGTGTGCCATAATGTTCATAACAATGACGTTTATTTCATTCTTGATGTTAATAATTGTTCCATGACTCATAAATTAATTATTTTGCAGATTTAAATTCATTTTGGTCTTATAATCACATAGAAATTTATCTCATTACTTTATAACCTATTGTGCACAACTTTTATTAAAGCACACAATGCAACTATAATCATGGATTATTTAAATTAATTGCTCTGCTGACTCAAAAACATAATATTTTTACATATTTAGATCCTTACTAATTTTATATGAATTTATAATTTTATTCTACTTTATTCGGACTGAATATGTGAAAGATATTCATGGTTGAATATTTACCCGAGTTGAAATTCAACGAAAAACGAAAAATACGCTTTACCAAGAAGAAAGCGTCTTTCGGTTCTGTTCCTCATCAACCCCAAGCTTCGATGACGGCCCCAATCGGCGAGAGGGAAAACAGGCACGGCTAGGGCTGAACGGCGACGCTCTCCGGCGGTCTTCCGCAAGCGAGCGGCATGGGAGATCCCTCTCGGCGTGGCGCACTCGGTGGGGAGTTGATTCGGTAGGAGAAGGAGGCGAGGCAATGAGCTTGGGCATGAGCTCCAATGGCGGCTCGTGGAGGAAGAAGACAAGGCCATTAGAGGTGAAATCGGTGGCTAATTAAGCATGAGGGGCGCTAGGGGTTCCGTTTTTGAGGTTCACCTGGAGGAAGAGTCTCCGAGGAGCTCTCCACTCGCCGGCCGGCCATGGAGGAGAGGAGGCGCACGGCTGCAGCACATTCTTGCATGGAGAACTCACGAAATTGTTGAGGGGTCTTGTTGCTTGCAGCCGGGTGATGCTCTAGCCCAGAGGAATTTGAGAATGGGTGACTCAATCTCTCGAATCGATTTCGGCTTGGAGCTTCAGGGGTCTCTGGAAATGGCGAAAAGGGGATGGAGTTTCATGCGTTGGCTGAGGAGATAGAAAGAGGAAGTGAGGGGAAAGCTGAGCGCAGCCTCTGGGAGCATTGAAATGCAATGTATAGCTGAGAGGTTAGGCAGATGACTCGGTTTGGTTGAGATTGGCTCGGTTGTGAGCTTCTCCAGATCATAAAGGAAAACAAAGGCGAGTGAAGCTTCGCGAGACTGAGGACAAACGTGGCGATGATCGCGCTTGTGATGAGGTGAGGATGACGCCGGAGACGCGACCAATCGAATGAGGAATGCACTGAACTGAAGCTCGGTCAAGCGCTGTCTCGCTCGGGGTCTTCCGTTCGATCGCAAGCCTGAGAAGGAGAAGGAGCTGACGAGTGGGCCTGGGTCCAGCGATCAGTGAGTGAAGGTGAGTACAGGAATTTATTGGGCTGTGAAATGTGAGTAGAAAATTTACAAACTTTTTGACCATGGTCTTTGAACATATTTTGATGTCTGGTAAAATTATGAGATTAAAATGAGTTACCGAAAAAATTACAAATATTCTGACAACAGTGATGGCTCCTAATTACTTATTTCGGATTCCTATTTTTCATTGAGATCAATTGAAGTCTATTATTTTTGAAATTTTGTTTTTCTAAAGTATTTGGTCTCAGAATGCTTCTGTAAAATTTTCAGCTCAAAATATGGTTGCATTATTTTATGAAAATTCTGACATTGCAAATTCTAGATTTTCGTGGTTTCTGTTTTAAATTTCAAAAGTACTAAAACACATTATTAATTTATAATATTTTTATCAGAGGTATATATTGCATTTAGTATTTCATGATAAATTTTTCAGCTCCAGATAAGATTTATAAATATTTTATAAATTCTGACAATGCATTGTTTTGATTTAAAAGTTGTCTTTTCATTTTATATCTTCATTTGTTTATGCATAAAATTTCAATTGATGGCTAAAATGATTTAATGGAATGATTAGGGTTCTCATGACAAATTTTCCAAATTTTTACTTTTTGTTTCATGGCCTTTTCTCCTTTACTTGATTTTACTTGCAACACAAAATCCAAGAAAATCAAATAGAAATCAATAATGCCAAGAAAACTCAGAAAGAATAATATTCAAATTCAAAATATTGATTTTTATTTTATTAAAATTTTGGGATGTTACAAACAACAACGCGCGTAGCATGAAGTTCTCTCTTTTGTACTCATCCCATACCCGTACACTATCGTTCCACAATACCAGAAGATCTTCAACCAGTGGTTTGAGCAACACATCAATATCATTGCCAGGTTGCCTCGGCCCTTGGATCAGTAACGGCATCATAATGTACTTTCGCTTCATGCAAAGCCAAGGAGGAAGGTTGTACATACATAAAGTCACCGGCCAAGTGCTATGACGACTACTCATGTTGCCGAAAGGATTCATCCCATCCGTACTGAGTCCGAACCTTATATTCCTCATATTATATGCAAAGTGTTTCTTGTATTTTCTATCGATATTCCTCCACTGTGCGGAGTCAGCAGGGTATCTAAGCATTCCATCCTTTTTACGCTCCTCGGCGTGCCATCGCAGCAATTGGGCATGCCTTTTGTTCGCAAACAGACGCTTCAGACCGAGGATTATAGGGAAATACCACACCACCTTGGTCGGAGGTCTTTTCTTCTTACACTGCCCCTCGATATCGTCATCGCTGCGCTTATACTGAGATGCCTTGCAAACGGGACATGCATCCAAATTTGCAAACTCATTGCAATACAATATGCAATCGTTTGGACATGCGTGTATTTTCTGCACTTCCGGTCCCAGCGACAAACAACTGCTTGGCACGGTGCGTGGTTCTTGGCAACACGTTACCCTCGGAAGGACATCTATGAAGAAACCTAACGACTCCGTGAAACTTTTATCGGACCAACCATTGCTTGCCTTCAACTGCAGCAGCGTAAGCACAACATGCGACTTTTGAACTCCTTTTGCGGCACGGGTACAAGGGTGTTGTAGAATCCTCTACCATACGCTGAAACTTTTGAAAATCGCTTTCATTCATGAGGTCCTCCTCCCCATCATGCAACATCTGTTCTAGATCATCTTCATGGTTATCGATGAATGTCTCTTCGTGGGTGTTGTGAGCGTATTTTCCACCGCTGATCGAGTCGTTGTCTTCATCATCATCAATCGATGCCCTTCACGCACAATCTCATCTTCACCATGCTCGGTCCAACGGTATAGGCGGGCTTGAAACCCCTTGAAGCAAGTGTACGGATCGCCTCAAGGTTCAAAAATTGCTTCTCATTCTTGCAATCGATGCACGGGCAACAAATATAGTCCATCGACTTATTTGACTTGTGCCGCATGGCCGTGCTCGTAAAAACTAGTCACACCGTTAAAGTACTCTCTATCACGACGGTCCGCTTCATACATCCATCTTCGGTCCATCTACAAATATTTATAACAAATAAAATCTCAGTAAATCAATAAGTGCTCACAAATTGTTTTATACATTTAATTTGTTATGTAGTGCTAATTAATCTAGAAATTTTCATTACTTATAAATCTATATCCAAATCTTGATTGTAAAACCAATTAAATAATTGCTATTAGTTATATATAATGGTCCATCCAACAAATTTGACTACTATTTTATCTCATTTGAGTACTATTATCTCCTCTTCTCTCATTTCAGTACTATTTTATCAAGGAGTATTGGATGAGGAACATAATTCTTTTATGCATGGCCTTTTTACATCAATTATATACCTTTTCATCCATTGGACATTTACTTTTTCTGGATGATTTGTGAGACCCCGTTCTGATGAACAGGAACCTCCATGTGTATACAGTACTAGTCCCTGGATCAGTAGCTAGCACACACATGTTTACAACAACGATATCACAACCAAACAGGATATTTATAACCTGCACAAGATTAATTATACAAAGCAATTTACAACACTTAGAATTAATAGCAAAGTAGCGACAACACGACAGTGGAAAGAACCAAAACCCAGGTGGATTGCGCCCCTAACAACCCACAGGCATCAGCCTGGGATAACTCCTAGAAGAAGTTGTCGTCAAAAACCCCACGCCCTGATTGAAAATACACGTCATCCGGCAAGACTACATCTTCATCCTCTGAGACAGTGTGTAAAGCAAGATTGAGTACATTGGTACTCAACAAGACTTGGTAGTGGTTAGCAAATGCAAATAAATAATCATACATGCTTAATCAATGACAGGCTCTAGTTATTTTGCAGTTGCTCAAACAGTAAACATAAATTAATATTAGATTGCAATTCGCATTTATAAAATTGCTAAAGAATAAGTAATGTACAGAAAAGTAATTTCAATTGCATAACCAGTCTACCCGACTGAACAGCCATATATGTCGATTCCTTTGGACATAAAACGAGTTGCCAAAAACCAGTTTCAAACCGAAACTCTAGTTTTCAGAAAATAACAAAATCTAACATTGGAATGACTTCACCAAGTGCCCATAACATGGTAGCGCTAATCAATTAGATTTTATACTCTGTAGAGGTGTACAACTTTACCCACAAGGAATGATCCACCCTTTTTGCTAGGCCATACGACACACTTCCTTAGGTGTGCCGGCAAGGCGATCATACATAGCCGTTACATTATTTAGACATGACTTCGATACAGCCCGGGACGTTAACCCTCGCCGTAGAACCAGAAACACACACTCAAGCCGTGGATCCACTTTCACACACATAACACAACATTTCTAAACACGACAGGGCGTACACCGTTGCACCGATTATGCATTTACCCACACGAACTGTGTGGAAGCCCCTAACAAGCAATCCAAACTGGAATGCCTCTGCAAGCTCCCGCCTACCAATGAGCAAAGCCATGTCTAAACAACTTAATAGGCTAAGGCTACCCCATAAATAGCCCTCGTGGTTGCACGAAAATCTTGGATCAATAGCGTCCCATTGCTCGGTCCTTAAGGTGACATGGGCGACACTCCACCCTACACTACATGCAGCTCCTTTTTGCACCTCCGGCTATTGCCAATAGTCGCCCACATCCAAATCTTAGTTTTATTTTGGATTTTTAGCAAACTAACAGCAACCTTTTTGAATGGCAGTTGGTTGAATAAACAATTTGAAACTGAACCATTTTAGCGTTGAGCATGGCTAAGCAGATATAATATCTAACGGTTATATCCACAGTGACATTACGTTATGTCTAAACCATACTTATGATTACAAGGTTCACGTGTCATACAGATTGTAGGAAATCCATATTACACAGGGATAACTATTTGTTCTACCCAATATAGCTGTTTTTACGGAGAATTACTCGCATGCATAATACAGTTGCAAAAACAACATATCGTAGGTGTGGAAGTCGCGTGACTAGGCGTCTGGTTGGCGGGCCGAATTAAACAGCCCATGAAGATGGACCGAGCCCACCTGGCAAAAGGAAGGGGGTTCTAGAAGGAACCGGACGGGTGCAGAGAAAGGAGGAGCGGGAACCGCGGGCGCCAGGAGCAGGTGAGTAGCAGCTGCGCCTCAAGCAAGCAAGCGCTGCTCAGATGGTTGTGTTTTGTCGGGTGCTATAGGACGGTCTTCCCTGCCATCTCCAACAACTTCCGCCGTTCTGTCGCCCCGCTGCGCCCAGCAACTCCCCGGCCGTGCCCAGGGGATGCCCTGGCCGGTGTATATAGAGAGAGAGAACCCTGTACAGGAAAGAGAGAGAGAGCTTCTTGTAATCGAGAGCACTGAAACGCTTCCAACAACAAAGAAAGCAGGACTAGGGTATTATCTCCATTGGAGAGCCCGAACCTGGGTAAAATCTCTCGCGTCTTGCTTACCATGTGGCTCAGATCTTCCGCCTAGTCCCACTCCCTCTTCTTCATTGTCGGGAACAACCCTCGACAGTTGGCGCGCCAGGTAGGGGCTACGCGTGAAGATCACCCTCTTTGAGCCTGATGGCACCACTCGATGAGATCACCGTCTCTTTTGCTCCCGGCCAAACTTTCCGCCGGAGAACTGGACTTCATCAAAGCGGTTTGCAAGCTTGCCCTCTCACCGGAGCTCCGGGCCGGATCAAAGGGCATCATGGCGGCCCGTGCCCGAGAAGCCTTCCGCGGAGTTTTCGCGATCGAAGACGACCGGACCGACACTCTGCATCAGCAAGACGCAGCGGACACGGCAGAGGTGGATCGCCAACGTCGTGCGGCGCGAGAGGAACGCGCCAAGTCCCTCCAGCATCGGGGGCGCAACGTCAACGAAGAGTTCATGCAGGTGAAGAGGGGAGATCAGTTGATCTTTCACACGCCGCAGCAAAACATCGTCGCCTCCAAAACGCTGCTCGACACCCTTGGGCCGATCCTCGGTTCAGACAGCCATGCAGCCCCAATCGTGGCTCAAGTGAAAGCCATGGTGACGGCGGCGGCGGTCCAGCAAAACCAAGAGGCGCCCATGGAGAAGACACACTCCCGTATCCGCGCGGCTACTCAGACTGGCAGCAGTCGGACTGCGCAAAGCCGACCCAGAGGCAGTCGGCTGGAGCTCCGTCGGGGCGAAGACGCCCGCCGGAGCCTCAACCGAGATCTCCGCGTCGATCTTACTGCTAGACGCCGCGATCGAGAGGAAGGGGAGGCGCGCGTGAGGGCAATCTGGCGTTCGGCATCGGTTACGACGGCCGTGGCGATCGCGGTGGCCGGCGTGAGGATCACGCCGATCGCGGAGCCCGCAGTCGCCGAAACGCGACAACGAAACCGCCGGGATAGGACCCCTCGTCTTGTCGCCTCGACGGCGCGGTGTGGGCCTATTGGCGGAGTTCGCTTTCACGCCCGGCCGCCGAGTGGTGTGGCCCGACGGTTTCAACCCTAAGGGCATTGTCAAGTTCGATGGCGAGAGAGATCCCGAGGCGTGGGCGCAAGTATACGCCCTTGCGGTCAAAGCGGCGGGGGGCGACCAGAATGTGATGGCCAACTACCTACGGTCACGCTTCGCCCCTCGCGCAAGCAGCTCACAGGACTCAGTAGGTTCGATAGTGTCGGGACCCGAATTCATAATCCGGAAACCCTCGTGTTTTCGGCACTAGTCCGGATCGTAGCTAGTGCCCACATTAACAAAGATGAATATCACAATCATACACAACGGATTAATAAATAAAGAATTCATCTCTTAATATAATATGTTGAACAACCTTAAGGTCAACTTACATTTGTGAAGCCTAGATGGCTTCAACTCAGAGTAAAAGCGAGCAATGAGTAATGAGCGAAGAACGTCGGTGAATCCCATCAAAATACCATAGGCATTTGACAAGGTTCAACTCCTAGATATTCGCCTTCTTGCAGAACTTCTCCTTCTTCGAAGACAAAGACTTCTCCTCAACTGGTGATGTTTTGTTAAAGCAAGGGTGAGTACACAACCGTACTCAACAAGTCATGCACAGAATGCAGTTCTATTACTACATGCATGGCTTATTCCAAAGGAATGGCTGAATGGTTCTTTTGCAATAAAGCAGCATTCTCAAATAATTATAATAGATAGAAAAGCAGTAAAACAAATAATACTCATAATAAATTTCGTAATCATTCTCAAGTAAAACATTCTCATCCTTAACCACTTTCCATATCACATTGTTCACATTCCCAACCTCATTTTATTTTCAAAACTCTACCCCTTATTTGTAATCCCGAGCATTGTCGATCTGCGGACTCGGCTATTCGAATAGTTTTTACACTCTGCAGAGGTTATACACTTTACCCACAAGATATAATCGACTCACCACGTCGGTAGTGAATCGCCATACAATAGTATCTGAATGAGCGATCATAACAAAGCCTTTCCAAAGATCCGTCTAAACCCGATCTTGCCCGCTAAGGTTTCAACCTTTGGTGGGATGGTTACCACATCAGGGCCCCCTCTTGCGCTGTGAGTTTTACTACCCGCACATTAGGACTCACTCCACCACGACAGTACCGAAGAATAGATTTCACAATTTACTCAGCTAGGTCCGTCCCATTCCGGAACTTGTGGTTGTATGAATGACTCAGGTCAAAGGCTTGCAAGGTTAAGTCCTTAGGGTGACCAAGGCAAGACTACCCCAAACAATTCACCAATAATACCATCACATAATTCACCAACAACATCATCACATAATTCACCAACAATACCGCCAAATACCAGAGCGACATATCGAATGCCACTCTTGCCACTTGCCTCGATCTAAAACATTTTATCACCCGGTTGATTATTGCAACACAATGCCAACAACAACTCAACATCCATGTAGAACCACACGGTTCCACATATCAACATCATCGTGTGGCAACACGTCACACCATTCACAAACACATTTCATAATCAATTAATCAATATTATCCTTTTATTTTCAAAAGACATGAGTTGCGTGGCGGTGGCTAAGCAATTATACAGTCTAACCAACCCACGTCGGCAAGTAATAACAACCAACTAATAATCAACCATCTTAGGGTGACAAATGAATTATGGCATACAAATAATCATGGCAAGGTGATATTAGCAATTGGATTGTATAACTAATCCCAAATTAATTTAAATCATTTTAATTCTTGAACTAGCATGCAATAATTTGAATCAAAGTAAATTTGTAAAACTGGGAGCAATATGATCAAAGCACGACTTGCCTGGCCCTTGCTATCTTTATTGATCTTTACTCTTTATCTTTGAATCTGGATCTTCGATCTTCAATCTTTACTTCCTTGATCTTCAGCTTCTTTGAATGACTTCCAGACAACGCGTCTAACGATAAACAAACACAAATACAACAAAACTCAAAAAGCAAATCAAGTAAACTCCAAATTAAGAACGAATAGCATGGGGCACAACGGCTTAGATGAAATTAGGAACTTGAATGGATTAGGTCGATGATTAGACAAAAAGAAACGGCTTTCGGAAAATACACCGAAGAGAAAGATTAATAACTGAGAAAGAAGGAATAATATTCCAAAGAATATTTCCTTTGAAGCTGTTATCTTGATTAGATAGACAATGACATATGGCTCTCGATCCATAGACCGGGTCCATAAAAATATGTTAGTTCATGATAAACTAAGCTAATGCTCGAGGTTGACTCTTGTTGACTAAGTGGATACAGTCAAACAAAGGACAGAGATGGATGATAGATTAGATATGGGTACAAGGATATGACATATGGCCAATGGTCTAGCGACCAAGTCCACGAATGAATTCTGGGTTAATGGCAGATTAGATTTTCGGGGATAAGACAAGAACGGATGGGATCGACATACACTACGGTTCGATCCGGAGTTTTATCTTACATCGAGAACGAGGACTCGATGACGACGAGGCGGTGATACAGAATCTGAGGCTGAACTCAACGCGATGGGTTAGATCACAATAAGGCGATAGAAAAGGTAAGGACATCAAACTAGGGCTATGCACCTATGCGATGACAAGCGATACAACGAGAGCAAAGCGTTAACGGCGGGGCGTTAACGGCGAGGCGTTAACGATGGGCGTTAACGGCGAAGCGTTAACGGCGGGGCGTTAACGATGGGCGTTAACGGCGGGGCGTTAACGATGGGGCGTTAACGATGGGCGTTAACGGCAAAGCGATGATGGGCGCTTTTGAAATAACAAGGTGGCGGCCGGTGATAGATAGGGCAGCGAGGTCACGACATGGCAACTACATGGCAAATTTATGCTGGCGAATGGGTATTGCGAGGCAGCAGACACGCATAAAAGCAGCAACGATTTAAATAACCGAGATACAATTGAATAAAATAAAATAAACAGAAACTAAAAATTATAATAAAAATACTGACAGATAGAGGATGATTTTAGACGAATTTAGCAATTTGAATCACTTGATTCGGAGTTCGGATGACAAAGATAAAAATGTTTGAAGTTTGCACATAATGGAAAATCGAAAATAAGAGAATATTCCGGGAATCTTTTTGGCTGAACGTTTTCTTGACTTCATTCGTTTCAGCGACTTGTAGGGCCGGTGGTCATCCTCTCGAGACCCTTTCTTCAACCTCCAGACTTTTCCCCATGGAGCGAAAAAGCTTCGGCCTCCTTATGGCGCCGGCGATTGGAGCCACGGCGAGACGGCAGCGTACACAAAAATGGAATGGCGGCCGATGGGGAGGTAGGGAAGCAGCGGCGAGGAGCAGCATGGCGGAGGCGCCCTGGGACCCGCAAGCGGCGGCGGGGCCGGCTTCGCCGGTGAAGGGAGGCGATGGCGCCTGGCGGAGGGGTGCAGGAGGTCTGCGGCGGGTCCGGGAATCGATGGTGTGCTCGGCGATCGGCGAGAAGGACCGAGATGGCGTGCCCAGTGGCCATGGCCAGCCTTGCGGCCAAGACTTGCGTGGGGACAATGAGCAGCAATGAGGCGGTGTCGGCGAGGGCGGCGGTAGCGGCAAGGGCGGCGGAGGAAGGCACTACGCCGGTGGCGGAAGGCCCCAAGTGGCGGCGACATGAGCTTGAGTCGGCATCAATGGGTTTGTACAGAACCGAATGAACAAGAAATTGGGGAAAACTCTAATTAGCGACATTTTGCAAAATTGATGAGTGTGATTGATAGAACATGATGAGATGAATATAATAATGCAAGGAATTGGATTGGAAGTTACCGATTCGCAAGAAATCGACGAAGGACGGTAGAACGGTTGATGACGAACGACCGTTAAATCGGCACCAAACCGCAATGAAATCAAAATGCGATTGAGGGCTTTTGATCTCTGAGACTAAAAAGCACGAGATGACACGGTTAGTGCAAGGCTTGGTTTACCGGAATGAAAGTTGGTTCGACGGTGTTGACGACGGATGCTTGGTCGGATGTTCTTACCCAAAATGGAAGGTCGAAAGCGTCAATGAATCGAAGGGTAACCAAAAGCACTTTGCGAAGGGGCGTCGAAGCGAACAAATGAAGTACTCGGGCACACGAGGAGGCGAAGAAAGCGGTCAAGATATGGGATGTGAAAGATTTAGCGGATTGATCACGATTGTGGCTGTTTCGGAGAGGAAAGGACGAGCCATCTGCGGGATTTAATTCTCCTAACCCTTGCCTTTCCAATGCATCAACTTCAAATCGATTGGTGGATTAATTTGGTTTGAGTGGGTTTTTGAAAGATGGAAGGAAAGAGGCAACCATGAGAGACCTTAGATTTGGTGCCTGACGTTTCGATCCGTCTTGAGGAGGGAGAAGAAAGAGAGAGAGAGAAAAAAAATAGCTATTTGGATTTTGAGTCTAGCAAATAGATTCGGCCCAAAAGAAAAATGGCTAAAAATTAGAAGCGAGTTCGTAATTAAATTTGGATTGGATGACTGTGATGGCGAATCTGAATTTGATTTGAAATTTGAATTAATTTAAGTTTGATTTGAAGCGGATTTAGAATTCTGAGATGAATTTGGAATAAATTTGAATTTAGGTGGAAAGGATGCGAGATAAATATTGAACCAAATAAAATCCAAATCTTTTAAATTAATTATTTTAAATTAAATTTTTAGCGAAGGCCAAAAGCGGGGATATTCTGAGATAGATTCCTGGGGTGACCTCTGTGAGCAGTTTATCTTGAATTTCCAGGGCACCTTTGAAAGGCCTGGGACGGCGTGGGACCTCTACCAACTTCACCAGAAGAAGAATGAGTCACTGCGAGAGTTCATCCGGCGTTTCATGCAGAAGAAGAACCTTGTTAAGTGATGTTTAGAGGCGGTCGTTATAGCCGCCTTCGAGAAGAGTCGGCGACCCGACTTAATCAAGAAAATGTCTCGAAGGCCGCCGACTACCGTCGAGATGTTCGCTTTGGTGATCGCTCGCCCTTGCCTTGGGCGCTACTGGCGGAGCGCTGTGAAGACCGCCCATGATAGGAAGACAAGAAGGACCACGCAAGGTCCTCCAAGCCAAGGGACAGAAGCGCGCCGGAGAGCTGGTCGCGAGCGAACGCAGCGTCCGTCCGGGGCTCATGGCGGTGGCTCTGACAAGTAATGGGCGCCATATGTCCTTTCTACCCCGAGGAAGGCACGCGGTCAGGGCTGTTACACTGAAGAGGTTTGCAGAGCTACAAGCAAGAGAGAGCGGGGGCAAAGGCGTGGCGGAGAAAAAGCAAGACCCGCGGGGAAGATGGAGGCGACTACCGGTGGTGGCGTGAACTCAACTACATATTTAGGGCTCGGCGGCATACGAGTCAAGCGGAAGCAAAAGCTTACGCTCGGGAGATCAATGCGATACTTGGCTCGCCCGATGCACGAGGTGGTGCGAGATCCGATCACGTTCGATCGTTCGGATCACCCGGTGCGTTCCTTCCGGAAGGTACCCTCTTGTCTGGACCCGTCGTCGGCGTCGAGCTCAAGAAATCTTGGTCGACGAGAAGCGGGCTCAATGTCCTTTTCTCCAAAACCTTTGGCGATATGAAGATTCCACGCTCGAGTGAGCGGGATCGTCACCATTCCACAGGGTGATCGGGGCGTCGGCGATGCCGCTCGGGCAAATCACGCTCGGTAACGTTCGAACCAAGGAGAACTACCGGACGATACCTAAACCGAGGTGGTGATTTGAGGCGGCATACCATGCCATCTTGGGAAGGCACTGGTGGCGAGTTCATGGTCGTCCCCACTATCGTACCTCGCTCTCAAGATGCGGGTCCAAGCGGCGTCATCACCATATGGGGGCGTCAAGCAATCGCTTCGCGTCGACGAGGGAAAGCTGTGACTGGCGAAACCGGTGGTTTCGGTTGAGGCGAGATGATCAAGCAAGCGCAGCCTCCCATGGCGAAGGCGATGTTCGACCTTAAAGCAAACCAAGTCTAGCATGAAGCCCGATGGGGAGTCAAGCGTGTGATCCTTGACCCGTCCAACTCGGCGCGAGCCGCCTCGATTGGGGCTGGGCTCGATCCCAAATAGGAAGAAGCGCTTCGTCACTTTTCTTGAACAAGCAGGACATCTTCGCTGAAACCGTCGATATGCGGTGTCCCTAGGAGGTGATCGAGCACTCACTCAATGTAAACGATAAAGCTAAGCTGTCAGCGGCGGCTCGGAGGTTTATGAAGATCGCCCATGACGCCATCGAGAGAGATCACCAAGCTTACGGCTAAATTCATAAAAAGTTTATCATCCGTGGTTGGCGAATCCGGTCCTTCTCGCAAGAAAAATAAAAGTTGGCGCATGTGTGTTGACTACGAGATCTCAACAAGGCGTGCCCAAAGGACCCCTTTGGTTTACCCGCATAGACGGGTGGTAGACTCCACCGGGTGTGAACTCTGAGTTTCTTGGATGCGTGCTCGGTATCACCAAATCCGGTTGAAGGAAGAAGCTGCGTCAAAGCGTCCTTCATCATGCCATTCGGTAGCGTATTGCTATGTCACGATGCGTTCGGGTTGAAAAAGCGCTGGCGCGACTTACGGTATTGCTTTCACACCTTCGAGGCGCAACATGGGGCGTCGTGGGCGATGTCGTGGTCAAGACCGGCGAAGAAGACCTCACGCCGATCTATCAAGAGACCCGAGCTTGCGAGCCTTCGGATGAAGCTTAACCGGAAAAGTGTGTCTTGGGGCCCCTCAGGAAGCCGCCGGGTTCATCATATCACGCCGTGGCATTGAAGCAAATCCCGAGAAAATCAACACCATCCTCAAGATGAAGCCGCCGACTTGCCAAAAAGACGTCCAAAAGCTCACGGGATGCATGGTAGCACTCGGCCGGTTCATCTCCCGCTTGGGCAGTCGGGGAATGCCGTTCTTCAAACTCTTGAAGAAGCAAGACAACTTTTAGTGGACCCCTGAAGCCCAACAAGCCTTCGAGGACCTAAAGTCGCTCCTGACCACTCCTCCGATTTTGGTCGCACCGACACGGAAAAGCCGCTCACCTTTACATAGCGGCCACGACCCATGTGGTCAGTGCCGCAATTGTAGTAGAAAGAGAGGAGGCAGGGCACTCGCAGAGGGTCCAACGTCTGGTTTACGCCGTCGATGAAGTATTGGCGAGTCTAAGGCGGTACCCTCAAGTCGCGAGAAACACATGCAGTCTTGCTCACCTCTCGGAAGCTTAAGCATTATTTTCAAGAACACCCCGTCTCAGTGGTGACATCTTTTCCGATTGGGGAAGTACTGCGCAATCGAGAGTCCACTGGCAGGATCGCCAAGTGGGCGGTCGAGCTCGGAGCATTTGAAATCTCCTTCAAGCCCCGGACGGCCATCAAGTCTCAAGCGCTGGCCGACTTCGTCGCCGAGTGGATTGAGACACAAGAGCCCGCAGCCGTGGAGGCCCTCGAGTACTGGATGATGTATTTCGATGGCTCCCTCACACTGAATGGTGCGGGGGTGGGCGTCGTGCTGACTTCTCCGACAGGAGAAAATCTTAAGTATGTCCTTCAACTCCACTTCCCGGCGTCAAATAATGCCGCCCGAGTCTGGGCGCTCATACATGGGCCGCGCCATATATCGCTCGGTATCCGGCGATTGGCCATTCATGAGGACTCGGTAGTAATCAATCAAGTGCAAAAAAGTGGTGCGTGCGTGGGCAATGACGCCAGCGTCTTGCCGGAGGTGCATAATTTGGAGGACAAGTTCGACGGACTTGAGCTCACCCGATGCTCGTCGGGACAACGGATTTGGTGAGCAGGCTCGCCGAGCTAGAGCTCGGTCGGGACCTGAGTTCTGGCGAGTCTTCGTGAGGAACTTCACAAGCCATTGCTAGCCGCTGCGAGTCGAGTCGACCGAGGAGAAACGGTCGGGCGGAAGTGCTAGTCGTTAGTCCCGAGTGGACAAAGCCTTACCTGGATTACCTCCTAAGAGATGAGCTTCCCGAAGATCGCGTGCAGGCCGAGTGCCTCACGCGCGTGGCTCACTTCTACGGTGGTCGGGGAGAAACTTTTTCGAAAGAGCGCTTTTGGGATCTTAAGGCGATGCATATCGGAACAAGGCAGGAGGCCCTCCTTAAAGAGATTCACTCTGGGATTTGCGGACACCAGCGGCATCCATTACTCACAGGCAAAGCCTCTGGCAAGATTCTTTGGCCATTCTTGCTGTCACAGAGCGGAGGACATCGTCTTGCCTGTGAAGGTCATCAATTTTTGCGGCAAATTCACATCTACCGTGCAGAGCTGCAAACCATTCCTATCACTGGCCATTCGCGATGCAGGGGCTTGACATTGTCAGGCCTTGAAGAAGACCGAGGTGGGTTAAGCTTTCCTCTTAAATCGCTCTCGATAAGTTCACCAAGTGGATCGAGGCCAAGCGGTTGCAACCATCACGCGATCAAAGCTAGAGAGTTTTTTCAAGAAATCGTCGTTAGATTTGGCGTGCCGAACAGAATCATCATCGACAACGGCGCTTAATTTAGAAGTGAAGAATTCCAAGACTGGTGCGAGGCCCTCGGGATCAAGATTTGCTTCGCCTCTGTGGGGCACGCGAACAGCAGACGGTCGGCGGGCTAAGCGCATGGTGCTACAAGGCTGAAAGCGAATATTCGACCGTCTCGGATCCGTCTGTGACCGGTGGTTGAAAGAATTGCCTTGGTGCTCTGAAATTGAGAACTACCCAAACATAGCTACGGGCAGTCACCTTTTTCCTAGTATCACGGTTCGAGGCGGTCCTACCCAAGAGCTAACATTCAGATCTAGCAGGTCCGGAACTACAGGAAGCCGAGTCGGAAAAGCCGATTGGAGGACCTTGACAAAATTGGAAGAGGCGAGCGTCGCATCCATCCGGTCGACCAAATACCTCCAAGGTCTCGAGCTACCACGGCCAAAACATCCGGGCAGCTTTCTCTAAAGGAGATCTGGTTCTTAGAAAGAATCGAAAGTGAGCATAAGCTCTCCCGGGTTGGGAGGGTCCTTACATCGTTGGCGAGGTGGTGCGCCCAGGAGCCTATCGACTCAAACATGAGGACGGCGTCGCACTCGGCAACACCTGGAACATAGAACAGCTCGTCACTTTTACACTTGAAATATGCATTCCTTTGTATCGTTGTAATCCTAGCCGTTTTTCTTTTGACTTCCTACTCACGATACTCAAGTGAGCGATGAAGTCGAGGGCTACCAATCACCTACTTGATGTCCGAATGCAAGCGTTTACCCCTTTCATGACTAAAATTTGTTGCTTTTTCCTTAGCAATCATGACTAAATTCTAAAACCATTAACCTCAAGTAGCAAATTCGAGCGATGGGGCATAGCGCTTGAGTACATGTCTAACGATTAGCCATACACTCGGGGCTCGCCCGATCGTTGTCTTGGAATATTCAAACAAAAAGACATTAGCGCACATCGGATAGAACGAGAAGGCCATAGTTCACATATATAGTTCATATGTATATATATGTTGCCATAAGATCGAACATTATGTCCGATCGCATGTTTTTCCAAAAGTCCTTCCTAAAGAATCCAAACCTCGCAAAGACCGGCGGCTCGAGCCAAAGCCCTTGCGAGGGCGTCGGCGACCTCGGCAAGAGCCGGAGCGACCTCGAGGAAGACCTCGAGGGCGGCGTCGCGAGGCGGCGGCCTCCTCCTCCGCCGCCAACTCCTTAAGGATGAGGTCGTAATCCGCCCAGCTCCTCCTCGGTGACCTCCGGGCGGGGTCGTCGTCCCCAAAGTGAAGACCAGCCCGGCGGGGAGAGGTGGAGCACCTTCACCATCGAGAACAGCGAGCTTGATGAAGGCGCCATCGGAAGCAAGAAGGCGAGAAAGGCGAAAGCAAGAAGAATGGGCGTCGCTTGATAGTGGTAGCGCCCTTAAATACAAACTGAAGGCAAGCAGTCCTAAGCCGTACCATTACGGGAAGTTGGAGCGCCTGACGGCGCATGGGCACCGAGGCGATGATTAAAACCCACTAGCGTCGGAAATTTGAGCGAGGTGCCAGCGAGGCATGGCCAGAAATAATCCTCTCGAGACGCGGTGGGGCCGCTCGCGATACGATACAAACGTCGGGAGAAAAGTAATTATTACAAGTTCAAGTCAACATTAGTCAAGGGTCCAACTCTAAATTCTCCACCAAAGAGGAGGCCACGCTCAGGACTTCTTCAAAAGAGGCGGCTTGATCATCGTCGGCCGGTACAAGCGAAGCCCTCCTAATGATCTCTAGCTCCACCCGGGATAGAGTGACTTCACGATAGCTAACACACAGGTGGCGCTTGTCGTCGGCGTCTCTGGATATGGGCCTGAGCCTTCGGGACCCGTCGATAGCGAGAGCCTCGTCATCGCCCGCTCGATTCGGCTCCTCGAGGCGTGGAACTCGGCCATCCCTTTGATGGAGTCACGAAACTTCTTGAGTGAAGCTCATGAGCAACTCTCACCTCCCCTTGAGGCGTCAACTTGCTCCTCAGGCTCCTTCTTGACCCTTTGCATACCCCTAGGATCATCATGAGAAACATTACTAGCAGGGGACACGGTCTTGAGTGAGAGATAAGCACCTTCAGTTCTGCGTGATCAGGCGTTGTCGGCTGGGGCAGGGCCAGAGTCCTTCAGCAGTTGGATCTGTTCACGGTGAATGCTCTCAACTCCGTGCGGACTGAGTTGTGGGCGTGTCTGAGACTTCGAGTCTTACTGGCACAGGTACGTCGCGGAAGCTGAAACAGAGAGCAAGGTCGGGGGACAATGAGGAGCCAGTCGGCGAACGGAAGGAAGATAAAGCACTCACCTTGGATTGACTCGGTCAAGGCTTGGACTTGGGTCCAAAGCTCCGGTAGCTTAGCCTCGGCCTCGCGGACCACGCTCAAGGCGGCCGTACTCCTCGTACTCCCTCACCTTGGGAAGTATTTCCTTGAGGAGCGCGTCCCTCTCCTCGGAGCTTTCCCCCAGCGCCTAGAAGAACACCGGAAAATGAGTGATGTATGCCGCTCGAGGTAAACATAAGGAAAGGCCGACAGCTCACCTGGACCAGCTTGGCGCCCCTGATAGCGTTCAGGTAAAGTTCCTCTCTCAGCTTCTCGTCCCCCTCACCGAAAGCCTTCCATTTGTCCTCATGGCGAAAGAAGATCCGGGGGGAAGGTTGGGAGCTGGAGGCGGCCGGGGCTGTCGGGGGATCTCCTCCACGGGTGGCGAAGGGCGAATATCGGCGGCCGGCAGCCCATTGGAAGGCAGTGGTTGCCAGGAATCGTTGGACTCGGCGAAGCAGCAAGCCAGGCGTCGGCTTGCCCGATCTTGAGAATCGCCACCGCCGGACTCGAATTTGGCGGAATGTTTTCTCCTTAGCTCACTCCGCCCGAGGTGTGGCGGGAAAGGCCTTGAGATTCCATCCTTGGCTCCTGACCGCCAGAACAACTTGAGCATGTGACAAGGAAGAAAGCAAAGGGAAAAAGTAAAACCAACTGTTCGATCTCCTTATCTTAACTTCGGCCCTTTTTAGTGGCCGAACCGCTCGAGGGGCAGGTCAGAGGCTGCTTAGGTTGGATGGCGGGCGGCCGACTGTGATGTCGCCCCAATGGCCTCGGGTGGGCCGGACCATGGGCGTGAGTGGCGGCGACCCCGCTCGGCAACTCCCTCGGAGGCAAGCTCCTTCCTTTGGCGCTCGGCTCCTCCGCCCTTGTGAGCTCAGCGGAGATTTTCTGGGGACACCACAGCAAGAAAGCGCTGAGCGGCGGGGATCGAGAAAAGGCCACCGATCTGCGACAAACCAAGGAGCAAGCGATTAAGCGGTCGGGGCGAGGCAGCGGAGGCCGTCTGAGGGCACCGCAGCTCACATGGTGCGGATTCGCCAAGCAAAAGCGCTCGGAGTGTGGGGCGGGAGGATTGTGGCGTCCGGAGCGAGGTCGCTCATTCGGATGTGAGTAACTCCCGTCGATGGCCTCGGCAACCTCCGCGTCGGGTCGTCCTCCGTACTCGTACCCAAGAATACCGCTCTTTAATAGGTTTGCACCCGGCAGACGGCGAAGTTGGAAAGGATCCCAACGCCCGATCAATCCCGCCTCTTTTAAGCGGAGATCGGGGTGAGAGTTAGTTCACTGCCCATCTCGTGCTCGGGAGGAACAGCGGTGCAAGAAGGGGACACTCTCGGGGCTCTCCGGAGAAGGGCGGAAGGGGGGCTCGAGGTTGGCCTTGATGAGAACCACTCAGCGGTGCCACCCCTTGTTTGAGGTCCTGAAGGGGATGGCGAAATAGATCTTCCTCGCCCTATCCCTCAGCTGAAAGCCGGCGCCCCCAACCGCCTTAGGCGAACTCCTGCTCGGAAAGGGCTTGAGAAGAAAAAGGTGGTGGAAAGGTTGAAGCAGGCGAATCCCAAGATCGCCTCGCGGATGGATGAAGACGGCGATGTGAAGGATGGAGTTGGGATTCAGGTGGACCAATTCGACTCCGTAGTAGGAAAGAAGCCCGAGGAAGAAGCTGCCGGCCGGAAGCCCAAATCCGCGCTGAAAGAAGGATTCGAAGACTACGATTTCCTCGCAGCGAGGGGTGGGGTAGAACTCACCTTGGCCGGTGGCGTGATCGAGTCGCGTGCATCACCCCCATGGTGATCATCGCATCCAAATGCCCCTCCGTCAGCGTGGAAGGGACCCAATCGTGGGCCGGGGGCAGCGCAGCAGGGACCTGGGGAGGCGGTTTCGGCGTTTCCTGGGACGACATTGGTGACTCAAGAAGCGGCAAGCGGCTAACCTAGTAGTGGAGCTCATGGGAAGGACGATGGGTTTACGGAGGCGAAGAGGTGAGAAGGGGTTAATCTGGCGTGGCCCCTAGGGACTATAAAGGGCAACAATCCCTTGAGAGGTAGGGCCCGTCGCTACTAAGTTTGGCCAAGGGTGCGACTTGCCCAGTTGGCTGCGCCCACCATCGTCCCATCTTGGGATCGTACCTTTGGATCTGTGAATCTGAGTCAAACATTGGGGGACCCAAATCCAAGATGCAGCTCCATGATGAGCCATTGCCGTACATGTCACGGTACCACTCGACCAGAAGCCAAATGGTGGCGAGCTCCATGACGAACCACGCTATGCTGTAACACGACGGATATAGGCGCCATCGGACCCAAATCCAAGAATGCGCTCCATGATGAGCCGACTGCCGTACATGTACGGGTACCACTCGGCCAAAAGCCAAATGGTGGCGCGCTCCATGACGAGCCACGCTATGCACTGGCATGACCAGATATAGGCGTCATCAGACCCAAATCCAAGGTACGCTCCATGATGAGCCGACTGCCGTACATGTACGGGTACCACTCGGCCAAAAGCCAAATGGTGGCGCGCTCCGCCAGCGAACCACGCTATGCAACACGACGAGATATAAGCGTCATCGGACCCAAATCAAAGTGCAGCTCCATGATGAGCATTGCCGTACATGTCACGGATACCACTCGACCAGAGCCAAATGGTGGTACGCTCCATAACGAGCCACGCTATGCCCCGCATGACCGAGTGTGGCGCTCTCCTACTAAAAGCGGGAGAGTTCGGCGAAGGTTGTCGAGAAAGTGAGTCCATCGCGACCTCCCGTCAACACCCAGCGGCGAAAGCGACCACCATGGTGCAAAGGTGAACTTCGCCGCAGGGCGGCTCGGTCCACAGCACTCGGGGCTCTTGTGGAAGTCGCGTGACTAGGCGTCTGGTTGGCGGGCAGGTCGCAACCCATGAAGATGGACCCGAGCCCACAGCAAAAGGAAGGGGTTCTAGAAAGGCAGACGGGTGTAGAAAAGGAGGCGGGAAGCATGGGCGCCGAGGCAGGTGAGTAGCAGTGCGCCGCACTAACTGTGGCTGCACTGGTAATCTTGTGTTTTGTCGGGTGCTATAGGGCGGTCTTCCTGCCATCTCAACAACTTCCGCCGATTCTGCCGCTGCGCCCAGCAACTCCGGCCGTGCCGAGGATGCCACGGCGGTGTATATAGAGAGAGAACCTGTCAGGAGAAAGAGAGAGCTTCTTATGTCGAGCACCAAACGCTTCCAACAACAAAAGCGGGACTAGGGTATTATCTCCATTGGAAGCAGAACACAGGTAAAATCTCTCGTGTCTTGCTTACCATCGGCTCGGATCTTCCGCCTAGTCCCTCCCTCTTCTTCATTGTCGGGAACAACCCTCGACAGTAGGTGAATTATTGGGTTCAACATGATCAAGGGGTTGCTTGCCTTGCTCTTGCTCGGGGCTCAAACTCTAGATCATTTGCAAGGTCGTCCTCCTC
Source organism: Guadua angustifolia (assembly GCA_036346375.1). NCBI lineage: Eukaryota > Viridiplantae > Streptophyta > Magnoliopsida > Poales > Poaceae > Guadua > Guadua angustifolia. Next base: position 135,883 of record JAYEVE010000462.1, read on the forward strand.
GTCAGATGCGTCAGCGTCTACGTGCAAGACAAAAGCAAAAATAGGAATCAACAATTAGAAAGAGCAAAAAGAAAGTAGATAGCAAGAATAAATAAAATTTAACACACAGAACAGAGTTGCTTACATGAATTTATTATCTTTATTTTATGAATTTAAGATGCAAAGATTGTGATTTCCTTTATCTATATTTTCGAATTCAAGATGCAAAAATAGGTTAAGATTATAATGATTTAATCAATTCAGGTCTAAACAGATCCTTACCCCTTTTTATTGGATTCAGAGTCAAAGCAATATTTTAATAAGATTCTAGTTATTGACAACAATTCTCATTGCTAGAATATATATATATGAATCTTCATATATATATAATAGCATATGTGTGATTATGCATGCAAGGATATGCATGAATAACTAGAAACTCAATTGAGTTCAATGCCATCACAGACTTATCTAACTTTGCAATTTGTTATTTCTGATCATACAATGTTTCTACTCTATTAAAGCATACATTCTTTTTAAACTATACATGTGACATTGTTTCCCTTAAAGATTTATTAGGCTAATGGAATATCTCAGTTTAAATACCATTACTTTACATTTTTAAGCTATTAACAGCATCAAGGTTTCATAAAAATTTACTTTTCTTCATTTTGCCTAAAGTTAAAATTGTTAATTTCTTAAGGCATAAAACTTTTCCCATGTATTTCATTTACTAAAAATCACAGTGATTATTCTAAAAACATTTTTGCATATTCTAAATCTACTGGATTTTACATGAATTTAAAAATGTATTTCATTTGAATTGGACGGTTGGTTCAAAAGATATTCAATTTTGAATCTATTCGAGTATGAAAATCCCTCATAAATCGAATTTTTCCAAAAATGGAAAATACGCTTTCCCTCTGGAGAAAACGCTTTCCCTTTTTAGCTCGCTCTGGCTCGAACCTGCCATTTGGGACCCATACGTCGATGGCAAAGCAGAGGCTTCGACTCGGCTTGCTTGCCGTGACAAGCTATGCGGAGCAGCGGGAGATAAGCGGCACCTACGGCTTCAGCGCAACAAGGTGAGTCCATTGGTGGTACCCATTCGGCTAGAAACGGCCGGGAGCATATTCGCCCACGTGCGCATGTGGCGGCCGCCATGGGTCTCCGGTGAAGGCTCAACGCCGATGATCCATTGGCTCGGTTGGGTACTCGGCGAGCATCAGTGGGCAAGGGGATGCCATTTCACCTGAGAACAGCATCGGAGAAGAAGCGAAGACGCCCATCCACGGTGCGCCAGAGTCGGAGAAGAAGACCGATGGAATCAGTGAACTACAAGCAAAAGGATTCAAATTACAGCTCGGTTAGGACTCTAGGATGCACGGCGAAGCTTGTGATTGGTTCGATTTCATGGCTTACCCGGTGCTCGGCTGGAAATGCTGGTTCCCCCCTTTCTCTGACTCTTGCGAACAATGGCAGGGAAAGGAGAAGAAGGAGCTATGAGCCAGCCTGGGAAACTGGCTAAGGGAAAGGGAAAGAGTGCTAATGCGACTCTGGAGTGGCTTTGTAGTCAGTCTAGCGGACTGTGGAGTTTGGACATGCGGCAACGATCGCTCAGCTTCGGCTCGGAAGGACGAAGAGTTGTCGGGGAAGTTTAATGGCGAAAGTATGGGCCGTGCTGCGATGAGAGAAGGTGGCCTTGAGTAGACTAAGCGACGAGCCGATTCATTTGAATCGCGCTCTAGCTGACCTCCGTGCTTCGAGAGAGTTCGCCTCCACTCACCGATTGATCGAACGGAGGCTGGGGAAGATGAGTCTGAAAGTTGGGGCCTGGGACCCTTGCCCGTGTTGGAGGCTTCACGTTCGCGCCAGACAAAGCGGAGACGAGAAGCAGTCGGCCCACATGTCGTGGGCCAAAAAAACAAGGTGGTTGGGGGTGAATTTCTCCCTCTCTCTCTGATTTTGTTGGTGGTCAAGTAGAGGTACAAAATTGTGAAACTTTTTGACTGAAGTCTCCAGACTGTATTTTCCCCCTGGTAAAATTTTCGGGCTAAACTAAGTTACTGAGAATTTACAAATATTCTTTCAACAGTGACTGTTTGAGTTTCTAGTCTCTGACATCGATTTTTATTTGAGATCAAATGAAGTCTATTATTTTTGAATTTTTTTTTCAATTGGATTTGAGCTAGAGATAGTTATGTAAAAGTTTTAGCTCAAATACTTACTCCATTATTTAATTAAAATTCTGACATTGAAATTTCCATTTTCCCAAGTTTTTGGTTTTCAAATTTTAATAAGTCTCAAACCATCTTATTATTTTATTATATTTTTACTAGGTGTAGATATAGTAATGAGGTTCTCATATAAATTTTCTTAACTGCATTTTCTATCCCAATATTTTTCACAATTTTTGACAATGCATTATTTGGGAATAAAAATTGTTGTTTGATTTTTCTTCCTCAGTTCCTTATGCATAAATTTCATTTGGTAATTAAAATAGCTTATTTACATGTTCAGGATTCTCCTAATAAATTTTCCAGATTTTTGCTTTTTGCTTCTTAGCCTTTTCTTCTTCTCATTCTTTATTTGATTTTTCTTGCGACTCAAAACACAAGGAGAATTCATGAACTCCAAATAAAATCAAAGACATCATGAATATCCTAAAAATATTCACATCTAGATTTAAGTATTATATTTTACTGTTCCTGAATTTCTGGGCTGTTACATGATTATAATAATCAACACTCCATACATTAATAATTGAAGCATGTCCTTCGTACAAAATGTTTATATTACAAATTGAAACTTGACCTTCATACAAAATAAAGCATATCCTTAATTATACAACTAAGTTACGATCCGACCTTCATGGTTATCGATGAACGTTTGGCCTGGTACGTGGTTGCTATTAGTTATATATAAATCTATATCCAAATCTCGATTGTAAAATCAATTAAATAATTGCTATTAGTTATATATAATGGCCCGTCTAGCAAATTTACATTACTTACAGAAGTATTAAATTAACATACACTAAATAAAGAAATAATTTTAAGTAATTAGATTAAACAATAGTTAATTATGAAGTGCTACCACATTTAAATTCAATCAACATATTAAATGCAATCACTATACATATAAAAGTTGGTAATTTCAAATCTAAACTCCAGATTACAAATCTAATTGTGTTGACTAGGCAATCAATACTTCTCACAACCTACAACAATATAGAACGTAATATCCAACTAAATAAACTACCAAAGAAATGTACATTAAGATACGAACCTTAGATCACAAGTTAGAAATGAATTACACCAAATTTGAGAGCAAAAATTCGCCCCCTCTCCACCCCAATCGAGCAAGAACAGAGCTCCTCGCTGTTCTGGACAGCTTGGGGAAGGGAGCCAGGGTATATATGTTGCGATATTATCACTGCCGGTTTATTCTCTTGAACCGGCAGTAATATATCACTACCGGTTCTATCTCTAAATCCAGCAGTGATAGCGCTGCCGTTTCCCGCGCAATTCACTTTATCACTGCCGATTACACTGTTGAACCGACAGTAATATATCACCGCCGGTTCCCTATCTAAACCCGGCAGTGATATTGAGTCATTTCCCACGCAAATGACTTTATCACTACCAGTTATACTATTCAACTGGCAGTAATAAATCACCCAATGATATTATCTTCCATTCGACGTACCTTTCTTATCACTGCGGTTTAATTTAAAACTGGCAGTGATAATATTATCATTGCTGGTTGAATTTAAAACAACGGTGATAATATTATCACTACCGGTTCAAGTTAGAATGGCGGTGATAATATGAACCTTCAACTCCGCGCAACGATAGTCGCTCTTCCCCATTCCTCACTTGCTAATTGCGCTTCCCCATTTTGGCAATGTTGGGCTTCTATTCCTCCTTTATATAATGCATGACTCCTCAATCTGTGGCGCTCCTCACAATCCACCATTCTTGCAAGAATGGCCCCCAAGAAGCGAGCACGTCTTGGGCAAAGCAATCGATCCGCCGAGAGAGAAGAAGGAGGAGAAGAAGGAGGAGGAGGAGGAGGAGGGCGGCAGCGATGGCATGCTGCAGGCGAAGCTCCTTCGGTGTTGGGGCAAGACCAACTCCGCCACCGATTCAGATTCAGAGGAGGAGGAGCACCGCCGCAACTCCGATCGGTCATTCAGCGGTAGCTCTGGCGACGAGGAGGAGGAGGAGGAGGACGACGACTTTTGGATATAGGGTTTCGTGCTATTTTGGGTTTCAAATGGTTAAAAGCCATTGGTCCGTTATATTTTTAATATAAAATTAGGACTAAATATGTAATTATGGACTAAAAATGTTCTGCGCGAGATAAATTACAAATGTTTAATATGTTCTGTTTTTTAACTAATTATGCTTTGATATGTTACGTATCTTAACTAATTTTGAGAACAGTAATATCACTCTGGGTTACGAGTAAAAGCTGGCGGTGAAAATGGTCTTATCACTGCCGGTTAAAAACAAAAATCGGCAATGATATTTTCTTATCACTGCCGGTTGTCTCTAAACCTGGCAATGATATTGCCTCCATTTGTGCGGGAAAATTATACTATTCTTATCACTGCCGGTTGAATTTAGAAGCGGCATCGATAATATTATCCTTCTTTGGTTGAAATTAGAGCAGGCGGTGATAATATTATCAACTTGTCGAGTTGAGCCTACCCGGCGGTGATGAAAGTCATGGATGAAGCGATCAGTAGTAGTGTGTGAAATTTTTTGAAAAGCCGCTTCTAGCCTTCTATTTACCTCTGGGCATCGTTTATTACACACTTTTATAAGAGTAAATTTCATAAAACTACAGTTTTTTTATAAACTATAATTAAACAAAAGTTTTTAGTTTCTATTTCACAAAACTAAAGATTTTAGGAGAATTTGTATTACAAAACTATAAGTTTCAGAATTGATCATTTCTTGTATCGGATCTGCCAATGTAGGCCCATATGACAACCTCATGTGTAAGTGAAATAGAAAATAGAGGCGCGTGACTCTTCCATATGGTCCCACATTGTTAGATCTGTTATAAAAATAGTCAGTTCTAAACTATATAGTTTTATAACATAAATTCTCCCAAAAACTGTAGTTTTGTGAAATACAAACTAAAATTTGTAGTTGTCGGGATTAGCTCTATTGTCCGACATCGACCATTTGAAGCTTGGCTCGAGGCTACCGTCCCGAGCAAGCCAAGCTCGGGGGCTCGCGACAAGGCGACGTGGCATTAAATGCCGCACGGCTCAAGGGATCGCCAGCTTGAGAACTCTGTTGCCGCAGTCTGCGCCGGTAGTCTGCGCTCACTATTCCCACATCCCATGGTGTCCGTGGTGGTATGCAGCTCTTTGCCCACGTCCTCCATAGTAGAACGCCCCCTGTAATAAATAACTTGCCACCTGTAAATCCTCTATAAATACCCCCTCGCACGACGCGTTGAAAAAGAGACTTTTGGGGCACTACGCACACACTGATACATGGAGCTTGCCGAGGGAGTCCTTAGGATCGTTCAGGACCCCCCCGAGCAAGCGTATTGTAATAGCTTTTCGCATATTAGTACAACTACTGGACGTAGGGTTGTTATCTCCCCCGTGAGAGGCCCGAACCAGGTAAAAAAGGACCCCTAGTGCTTCTTGATTGTCTCATTCACCCTGATCCGTGGCTCGGCATACCTTCAGACGCACAACCCTTGCGGAAAAGGGGCCCTATGTTGATCCCTCATTCAACAAGTAAGCTCGGCGGGGACCCTTGTCCCGATAAATCGATAGTTTGGCGCCGTTCATGGGGATCGTGAAGTCCTTCTCGCAAGGAATCACGAGGATGCCAAACTACTTAAGACAATCAAGACCTCTGCGTCTTCGACGGCGTGAGGACGGCGATGCATACTCGCCAGCGATGGCGTGGGTGGCGGTCAATCGTAGGCCACCAAAACCGGAGTCTTTCCCGGTGGCTGCGGCGTGAGCGTTTTCTCGCTCGAAGTCGGATACCCTCGTCGCGAGAAAAATCCGAAACAACCGATGATGATCGGGCGTTCCCGACCGTGCGAGTTTAGCTAGGGGACCACGGCGTACGACACCTCCTCGGAGTCGCGCACGTGGTCCTGGTGCTCCCGCAGCGTCAATGTGGCGGGAAGAGACGAGATCCAGGAGGAGCAGTCTCCAGGGATCTCCCCCCATCACCAGCACAACGCTGGCGGTAGTCACCCGGAGCCGTCCCCGGACAGGGTCCCAGCGTCCGGCCTCCATCAGCCCGAAGGAAGGCATGACGTCGGGGCCGGCGACCAGACCCGCAAGGAGACCGACGAGTATCACTCCCAGGAGCATGCGCGCCACCGTCTTCCGAGGTCGCCTCCTGTCGCTCCCCAGAGCGCCGAGCGTCTGCGCACCATGGCGACGATCGTGCGCGGCCTCCAAAGCCTCTCCAACCCTGCGGATTTGGCGGCCACGGGAGCCCTAGTGGTCGAAAACCTGGAAATGCTCGCCACTGACATGGGCCTCCCGGCATTTTAGGGACCCGGAGTGTTTCCCGGGACCATAAGCGCCATTCCCCGGCTGGTGTCTCCCGAAGTTCTGCTCGGGAGGACCACGGGAAGCATCATTGGCGTCGCGAGGATGTCCGGAGCAGCCCCCGGCCACCCTCGCGGGCTCGCGGTCATGCCTCACCCGTCCACGAGCGGTCCGTATGCTCCACTTCAAACCAGTAGGTAAATCGGCGCGGCTTGAAAGCGTGTTTTCTCGCCTCGCCTTTGCGCCAAGGACCGCTGGGCCTGGTCGCCACGATCGCCATGCGGAGAACGCCGCCACGGCCGGTGTTCGGATGCCGAGCTTTTTCGGCGTCCCTCTGAGAAGTCAAGTGGCCGAGCAAGTTTAAGCCCAGCCACATCGAGCGCTTCAACGGGACTCAGAACCCGGACGAGTTTCTCTCGATCTACTCCACCGCCATCGAGCGGCAGCGGGGATGAGGGTCATGGTCAACTACCTCCCTCGGTCCTCGGCAGCTCGCGGACATGGCTCTTCAACCAAAAAGAAGGGTCAATCTGCTCGTGGAGGCAGGTCTCCGAGGCCCTCCGGGCAAACTTTCAGAGTTGCTACACCCGCCCGGGCAACGAGCGCGACCTCGAGCGGTTGATCCAAACGGACAAAGAAATGCTGCGTGACTTTGTCCAAAGGTTCATTAAGGTGAGAAACTCCATTCCGAGCATCTCGGATGAGGCGGTAGTCCGGGCCTTTAAATTCGGGGTCCGTGGCGTTAAGCTTCACGCATAAGACTTGGAGATCCACCGACCTATATTATGGACTGTTTAGCATGGCCGAGCCGCTTCTCCAACGCCGACAAGCCGTACAATGGAAGAGGCGCTCGGCGAGGACAAGTTGCCGCCCAGTAAGACTGGAGGCTCTTGAACAAAGACCCTCGGGCCGAAGGAACAAGAACAAGTCATGAATGATTGGACATAGTGGCGGCGTCGTCGCGCGCCTGGCCTTGTGACAAGCGATCTTGAGCCCAAGGTCCGCAGTGCCCAAGGTCGGAGGCGACCAAGAAGCGGCGGCAGGATCGCGAAGGGGCACCCGTGACGGCGACGCTCGCACGCTTCCACCAAGTGGCCGGCCATGACCTCCGCAACTGTAGAACTTGGGCGTACCGCCTAGAGAAGTTCTACAGGGGCGAGGGACCCATGCCGGCTCTCCCAAGCAAGGGAGAGAGCAGCAAAGGCAAAGGTCCCGCGGAAGACGACGACGACATGGCTTATCAGGAGCCCCACAATCATATCGCTGTCATATTCGGGGGCTCCTCGGCCTACAAGTCCCGTAGGGATTTGAAGGAGGCCGCGCGGGAGGTTGGCCATATCGCCCAAGGCAGGCCACCCGTACAACAGCTCAGGTGGTCCGAGCTGCCCATCACGTTCTTCAAGGATGATTGTCCCCTTGGAATGACTAAACCCCAGAAGCTCCCGTTGATGCGTGAGCGACCATCGACTAACGCGAAAGTCGGTACAGGTTCTCATTGGCGGGGAGCTTCTGGACCTTATATCCGTTCGCGGTTTTGGGCGAGATGCGGTCCCTCGTTCCAAGATCAAAACATCAACATCCGTTCTTGAGATTGTCCCGACACCTCGATCAAGCCTTTGGGCGGATCGTCTTGCCCATAACCTTCGGGGACACCGCGAATTTCAGGACCGAGCTAGTCAATTTCGAAGTCGTGGACTTCAGGTCGGCTTACAACGCCATTCTTGGCAGGTCGGCCCTCTCCAAGTTCATGGCTGCCACGCACCACGCCTACCAGTGCCTGAAGGTCCTCGGACCAAAGGGCGTCATCAGCGTGAAAGGTGACCACCGGGCGGCCCTGAGCTGTGATGAGAAGTCCCTCGACATGGTCGGGCAGCTGCCCCAGCGCGGACCCGACCAAGCGCCGGCGCCTTCCCGGCCTAAAGTTATCCTCCGGCCCGAGGGAGAAACCAAGGCGGTCCCTCTCAACGAGGCCGACCCGACCAAGGTCCTCCATTTGGGGTCTTCCTTAGACCCTAAATAGGAACTCGAGCTCATCACCTTCCTCCGAGGAGGACTTCGGACGTGTTCACAGGGGCCGTCCGAATATGCCGGGGTCCCAAGGGAGGTGATCGAGCCTGAGCTAGGCTATTGACTGGCAAAAGACTTTGTCGTCCGGCTCGAGCGATTTTCCCGGAACAGGCAATCATCAGGAGGAACTCGACAAGTTCCTTAAGGTTAAACCGTCGGAGAAGTCGGGCTGCAGTGGTGGCAAACCAGTCATCATCAAAAAGAAGGGGGCAAATGGCGCATGTGTATGCGACCACCACCGCTTGACGCATGGCGTGCGAAGACAACTTCTCCTCGCCGCGCATAGACCCGGCTAGTTGACGCGGCAAAGAGTCGAGTAATGAGCTTTACGGATGCCTATTCGGGCTATCACCAGATTGGCTTGTTCCCAGAGGACGAGGAGAAGACCTCCTTCATCACGCCCTTCGGCACGTTCTGCTACACGACCATGTCTTTCGGTCTGCGGAACGCAGGGGCGACCTTCCAACGCTTAATGCAAAAGACTTTCCAGGGGCAGATAGGCCGGAACCTGGAAGTATATGTAGATGATATTGTAGTTAAGAGTAAAATCCCCTCAGGCCATGTATCCGACCTTGAGGAGACCTTTTGTAATCTCCGTAGATATCGAATAAAGCTTAACCCCGAAAAATGTGTTTTTGGTGTAAAATCAGGTAAAGTACTCGGGTACATCATCGGACCGCAGGGCATCGGTGCCAACCCGGAGAAGATCGAAGCCATCGAAAGAATGCGACCCCCGAGCTCGGTAAAGGAGGTGCAGACCTTGACCGGACGTATGGCCACCTTGAGCCGCTTCATTTCCCGGTCAGGCGAGCGCGGTTTGCCCTTCTTTAAGGTGCTCCGCAAGCATGATGGTTTCGTCTGGACGGATGAAGCTAGCCGCTCCTTCGAGGAGCTAAAGCGGTACCTGTCCAGCCCTCCGATCTTGGCCACGCCAAGGTCGAGGGAACCACTCTTGTTATACCTCGCAGCGACGCTCCAGGCCGTAAGTGCGGTGCTGGCGGTAGAGCGAGAAGGGACGCAGCGCCCGGTGTACTACATCAGCGAAGTGTTGCACGGACCAAAGGAGTGTTACCCTGAGGTCCAGAAACTCTTGTATTCGCTGCTCGTAGCCTCGAGGAAGCTGCGCCATTATTTCCAAGCCCACAAGATCATCGTCCCGACCAGCTTTCCACTTAGGGAGATCCTAAGAACACACGGCGCCAATGTGGCCGGATAGCGAAGTGGGCCATGGAACTCACAGAGTTCGATGTCCACTTCTCTGCCCGCATCGCGATCAAATCTCGATTCTAGCGGACTTCGTGGTGGAATGGGCGAACCCGTGACCCACCACCAAGGACCACGAATCTGAGGTGGTCATGGACCATGTGCCGGCGGGTCCGAGCTTCGAGCGCTCGAAGTGGCGTTATATTGGTGTCCTCAAGGGGACCAGCTCGATCGTCATTCAACTACACTTCCACGCAGCGAACAATGCGGCGAAATATGAAGGCCTCTTGGCGGACTCTGGCGTCAAGGCGCCGAGTCAAATAACCGATATGAAAGGCGATTCACGGTGGTCATCAACCAAGTCAACAAGGATGTCGGTGTTCCGATCGCTCAATGGCGCTTTACTTGGTTGAAGTGAGGAAGATGGAGCGGTACTTCAGAAATTTCAAAGTACTCTACATCCCCAGGAAGGGTAATTCCCTAGCCGACCAACTTTCTAAGGTCGGTTCCTCGCAGATGTCTGCCCGGGGCGCTAGTCGAGCTGTCTGCACAAGCCCTCCATTCCCTCGTAGGAGGCACCACCCCAGATGCCCGCCCAGCCCGGGGCGCTAGCCGAGCATCCGCGAAAGCCCTCCATTCCCTCTATAGAGGAGGCACCAAAGACGTGGAGTACCGTCTCCTTCCTCGAGAAAGGTGCGGATTGGATGGCGCCATTCATCCAGTATCTCGCCTCATGACATTGCGAGGAAGAAGCCGGCGTTCTACCGCAAAGGCGGTCATCTGTCTACAAGCTAGTAGACGGCACCCTGTACCGCAAAGGGGCGCTTGGAGTCCTCTCCAAGTGCATATCTCGAGAAGAGGGCCAGTTCCTTCTCAGAGATATCCATGAAGGAATGTGCGGAGCCCACTCGTCCTTCCGGACGCTCATGAGCTAAGCATTCGGTTGGGATACTATTATTAATGGCGCCAAACGACGCTCGGCGATCGTGGCGACTTTGTCTTGCGTGCGGCCCACGCGCGTAAGTCCCACCAACGGCCGTCTGACGCGCAAACCATCCCACTCATGGCCATTCTCGACTGAAGCCGACATCCTCGGACCTTTCCCGTGGTCGAAAGGGTTGCAAATTCTGCTTCGTCGCAATCGACATTTTCTCTAAGTGGATCGAGGCCGAGCCCGTTTCAACCATTTCGGCTCAAGCGCCAAAAGATTTTTCGCAGCAACGTGGTGGCCTTTGGGGTACCCAATCGCCTCATCACGATAACGGCACCTAGATTCACGGCGAACTATTTCAAGCCTCTGAAGACATCGGCACAAAAATCTGCTTCGCCTCTGTAGCTCATCCGCAGAGCAATGGAGCAGTCGAGAGAGCGAACGGCCAGTTACTCCAAGGGATCAAGAAAAGAGTCTTTAGAGACCTTTCCCGACAAGGCGGTTCGTGGGTGGACGAGCTCCCTTCCGTCCTTTGGTCGGTACGCACCACTGCAAGCCGAGCTACGGGCGAAACACCCTTCCAGCTCATCTATGGTGCCGAGGCCGTCCTCCCCGCCGAAATCGTGCTCGGGTCCCCAAGAGTGCACCTGGCTGACCACATCCACCAAGGTCGCGAGCGTCGCCTCGACCTTGCCGAAGAAGCTTCGCCTAAAGGCACATGGCTCGGTCAGGTAGATCTACCAAAGAAACCTTCCGCAAGCACGCTGCCAAGTCCATTCGACCTCGAGCCCGCGCAGTTGGCGACCTTGTCTGCGACGCAATTCAGACACGTCGAAGGCCAACAAACTCTCCCCAAATGGGAGGGGCCATTCACGGTCATTCGATGTGTCACGCTTGGTCTGTCTTCCAAGAGCGGAGGATGGCCGCGAGCTCACCAGTTCATGGAACATCGACCAGCTGCGCAAGTTCTATGTCTAAAGCTCATGTTCCATTCTCTACACTATATTGTAAATTCGCGACCTTTTGAATCAATGCAACTTTCGTCCGTCTAAACACTTCTCACTTCGCAAAATTCGGACCGCGCACGCGTAATGGCACAAGGTACAGCAACCAACCCTCGGCCGCTAAAAGATCACCACCAAAGGCGCTGATCTTGATAAGCCGACCTTGGTCCGCGGTAGCTATCCGCCGCGCGATACAAGTCGCAAACAGACACCCTTTCGGTCGGTCCGAAATTTAGCTCGGCTAAGCGCGTATGGTCGCTGCTCACCATGTCCATCATCCGTGCGCTCTCCCCTCACGCGACCATGCTCGCGGGTTACGGCCATGCGTTTTAAAGTGTTAAGAAGTTTTGGGACACGCTTGTTTTCCTCCACCGACCTAACCTACGCTTGTCGCCCGGATAGGCCGGTGTTAGGTCGGGGGGACAGCGCGCGCTTTATCTCGTCTCTTCTGCAAAACAAACTCGTGCTCGCAATTCAGGCGCACAACTTTCATTCGCAGCGGGGGCTCGGATAGGAGCGAGTTATCACGCTAAGATATTTTTGCTACAAAGCACGGCTCGCTTTTAAGCACTATTTACATGTGCAAGTCATTTCGTTTCGACTAACCCCAGGCTTGCGTTGCCCATATGTCGATCTAATCTACACTATGTCTATCTCGCAGCTACTTTTTGCAGGAAAAGCAAGAGAAAGACCAAAAAAAGAGGTCATCACAGACCCATCAGTCAAAGTAAAAAAGGAGATTACACTCCAACAAAGGCAAAAAGGTGTATAATCTTACACACCAGGCGTCGCCCCTCTAAGCGCCGCGGAGAGCTTTTGCCTATAGTCGGCGACCTTGGCCTCAAGGTCGATCACCTTCCGTCGGGCATCGCGACCTTCGTGGGCCTCTTCGCGGAGCTGCTCGACTTCTTCTTTGTCTTGGTCGGCAAGGGCGGCGGCCGTTTGCGCTGCCCGCTCCAGGTCGGCCACCTTGGCTTCGAAGGCCCGAGCACGCTGCTTCTCCTATTCAAGCCTTTGCTCGAACCCGAGGGCCTTGTCCTGGCTAAGGGCCAGATCCTTCTCCAACTGGCCAACTCTCTGCTTCGCCCGGTCTAGCTCCTCCTCGGCCTGGCGCGACACCTCATGCTCGGCCACCTTGGCTTCGAAGGCCCGAGCACGCTGCTTCTCCTGCTGAAGCTCTTGCTCAAGCCCAAGGACCTTGCTCCGGCTAAGAGAAAGGTCTTCTTCCGCCAGGCTGGCGGTCTGCTTCCACTGCGCCAATTCTTGCTCGAGCGCAAGCACTTTCTTCTCGGCAGCGGCATCACCCTCCTTGGCCTGGCGGGAGGCAGACCTTTCCTGCTCAAGCTCTCGCTCGAGCCCGAGGATATGCCCCTTGGACTCGTCGACCTTCTGCTCCGCCTCGCGACACCTCTTCACGACTATGGTGTCCGTGAGCTTGAGGTCGTTCACCTTCTCCTCCAGCCTCCCGGCCCGGGCTTCGCTTTCTTTGTACAACTGGGCCACGGCGGTGGGGACGATCAACACCTCTTCAAAGTTGGCCAAGGTCTTTTCAAGAAGCTGCGAGCAGAAAAACTCTAAGCAAGACCCCACACAAATCAAAGAAGAAAAATTATTGCAGCAGCGGTTCCTCACCTTAGCAATGTCGGTGCGCAGGTTTTTCGGAACTGCTCAAAAATCGCTCCCGCCTGAATATCATCCGGCTTCGGCAGGGGGGGCGTACAAGCCCGGAATTCTCGAAGAAGGGCGGATTGTCCGAGGATGACGAATCCTCCCCTGGGGCATGAGGTTCGCCCCGAGGCACTAGACCCCACTCCTGAGCAGTGCTCCCGCTCAGAGTCTACTCGCTATCCGCCCGAGCATGTGGTTCGCTCGGGGCAGGCGCCGTCTCATCTCGGGCAGGCGTTTCGCCCAGGAACCCCGTGCCCTCTCGAGCAGTCTCTTCGCTCGGGGCCGCGGGGTCGGCCTTCTCCCCTCCTTCCGTGCTCGCCGCTGCTCCCACGTCTTCGGCCATCACTACGTCAGCAGCGTCGGAAAGCACGCCCGCTAAGGCATAATCAATGAGCTCGTCAGCTATCTTACGGCAGTCCGGGAAGGCCCTACGAGCTATTAGCGCCCACGTCAAGAGAGTGGGGTTAGCCCGGGCAAACAAGATAAACAAAAAACAAAGCAAGGGCAGAGATCGACGCTCACCTTTGGCCGGGCCTCCTTCGGCGCCCAAAGGTGGGTTCACCGCCGCTAGGACCACTAGCTCGGCCTTCTTCTCGGCGGCCTGGGTGATCTTCGCTAGCTTGGGATCAACTGCCTCCATGTCGACCCCCTTTAGCGTCCTTCTCGGGCGCTTGGGTTCCGTTGCGAGGGGCTTCGCCCGGCTAACGGTCCTGAACTCCCGAGCTTTAGAGGCTCGCGCGAGTTGATCCTTCGCCTCGGCCTGCTCCCTCTCCAGCGCCTCCCGCTCGATCTGCACCATTCCTTCGATCAATCGTCCCTCGCCACGATTTGTTCGATTTGAACTTCGAGCTATAATTCTTGACCAAAGCCTCGGCGGCTTACCTCCTCCATCCGTCGCGTACTCCATATGCCGCCGGGATTCCCTCTTGGCAGTACATGCCTCTTCGACGACCGGGTGCTCGTCGGTGGTGCGGCCGGCCTCTTGCCCCTCCCTTTCTTGGTCTTAGCCGCAGGGACAAGCACTTTGCCGCCGCCCGCTTGGGATTTATGCTCGGCCACGCCCAGCTCCAGGGCAAGCTTCTCCTGCCAAGGAGAAGCGGAATGCCGTCAGGAGAGCGCGGATGTTGTTCCCGTGCGCGAATACTCAGTAAGACTCGGATGTTTTCCCCGAGCATGAATGACCAGAGATACTTACCACGCTGCCCCGCTCGAGCACGTTCAGCGGGACTTGGCGTTTCTTCTCGAGCTCCTTGCCCTTGGGGGTCCCAAACATTTCGCTGACCCTCTTCTCCACCCAGTCGAAGCCCGGGGCTGACATCATGTCGTGCGAAATGTCATCGCGAGTTCGAGCAGCGCATACGAAGCAAAATTATCACAAGCCAGGAGGGCATACCTGAGTCGGCTTCGCGGGTGAAGTCGTCCCACCCGGTGATTTTGAAGAAGGGGTGCTCTCTTCTCCGCAGAGGAGATATTTTGTTCCGAAGAAAGTCGCGGATGATGTCGCGCCCAGTGAGCCCCATGTTCATGAGCTAGTGGATCGTCACCAAGATCTGCTCCTCATCGGGGCCGACTGGCGGGCGCGGCGTCTCGACGGCAGGCGCCGCCTCTCCGGTGTAGCGCAGGGAGCTGTCCTGCGGCTTCCGCAGGTAGAACCAATGGTCGGCCCAGCCCGCGACGGAGTCCTTGAGGGTGAAGATAGGGAACTCGTACGGGCGGACGGGCCGCAAGCGGAAATATAGAGAGCCGGTGGGGGAAGACCCGCCGGTGCGAAAAAGATTGTAGAAATGCAAGAAGAGACTTGGCGTAGGAAGGGTGCCCACGAAGTCTTCGCAAAGGTGGGCAAAGAGGTTCAAGACAAGGATGGAGTTGGGGTTCAGATGAGTGAGCTGACACCAGCATTGCTCGAGCACATCCCCAAAGAACTCGCCCTCCGGCAGCCGGAGCCCGTTGACAGTGTAGAGGTCGCACGAGACTATCTCGTCGTCGTGCGGCGCCGGGGCTCCCTCGCCCTCCGGGACCCTCCAGGTGTGGGCGTCCAGGTACCCGAACTCCTCCAAAACCCGGAGCCTCTCCGCCGTGATCTTGCTGACCCCGAACCGCGCCATGGAAAGACTCGGAAGTTGACGAGGGTTTTTGGCGGAGTGCTTATCGCAAGCGGTGAGAATGAAGGAAGGAAGGCCAATGAAGCGTTCCGCGATTATTTCTAAGCGGAGCCGAACGAGCAGTAATGCGGCAACCGATTGCCGGCAGCGTGGCGATCGTCCCTCGGCGGGCGACGAGCGCGGTCCCCATGTCGAGAACCACACCACGACGGCAGCGGGAAGGAACCGCTGCAATTTCTCCCGCGTGCCCCTCGCGAGCGCTATTTGGCCCGAGCTTCGGCCAAGTACGCTCGGTCTCGAGGGAGCGCGCCTTTTCCCGAGCCTGGTTGCTCGGATGCCGCGACAGGTCTTTTTCGTTGCGAGATCCTTTCTCCCGAGTACTGCAGCTCGGATGCCATGGCAGTTTTTCGACGCGAGACCTTCGCCCCCGAGCATGATCACTCGGGCGCCGCGGTAGTTCTTCGCCGCTCGACTCCAATCCCTCTGTAAAAGTCTGGAGGCTAAAGGCGGAGGCCTCGGCGTGGCTTTTTCCCCCTTTAGCCTCGGGGGCTAGCTGTCAGGGATTGGCTACGCTGTACCGATACGACCATTTGAAGCCCGGCTCCCGAGGCTACCCCGTCCCCGAGCAAGCCAAGCTCGGGGGCTCGCGACAAGGCGACGTGGCATTAAATGCCTTGGCTCGAGGATCGCTTGGCTTGGGAGCTCTGTTGCCACGGTCTGCGCCGCCTTGGTCTGCGCTCACTATTCCCACGTCCCATGGTGTCCGGCGGGTGGCGCGGCTACTGCACTACCCACGTCCTCCACAGTAGAACGCCCCTGTAATAAATAACTTGCCTCCTGTAAATCCTCTATAAATACCCCCTCGCACGATGCGTTGAAAAAGAGACTTTTGGGGCACTACGCACACACTGATACACGGAGCTTGCCGAGGGAGTCCTTAGGATCGTTCAGGACCCCCCTGAGCAAGCGTATTGTAATAGCTTTTCGCATATTAGTACAACTACTGGACGTAGGATTGTTATCTCCCCCGTGAGAGGCCCGAACCAGGTAAAAAAGGACCCCTAGTGCTTCCTGATTGTCTCATTCACCCCGATCCGTGGTCGCCATACCTTCAGACACACAACCCTTGCGGAAAAGAAGCCCTAAGTTGATCCCTCATTCAACAAGTAAGCTCGGCGGGGGACCCCTGTCCCGAATCGTCGACAGTAGTTTTTTTTATAGTTTGTATAAAAAAGCTTATAGTTTTGTGAAATTTACTCTTTTTATAATTATGACTTTCCTATTGAATAGATATATGTGTTTGTATACTTGATTAAACAATACATATTGCATCAATCATAGGGATAGATCCTGGATGTATGGAAACAAATAGCCTCACTCCAAGAGTCGAGGGCAGTTGGGGGCCAATGTAGGCCATGGCCAGTCCAATCATTCAGAAAAAAATTAGATTATTAGTTCTAAGAATGAAATAGTAATTTGGCTCATATATACTGCTAGTCGTATAGTGAAATCTGAATTGGCCTTCATTTGCCACTGCCTCACTCACACCGGCCACTAGATTACTGGCCCATCCTTTACTCCCTTTATTTTTTTATAATATTTTTCTTTAATATTTGGATTGGTCTCGTGAAAATAAAATATTGCCAGCAGATTTCGTAATGCTTTCCCAGAGAGATTGTGGCAATTCTGAAATGCGACATGATCTTTGTCGCATTTTGGAAGCGTGATAGGTGGGTAAAACTGTTATTTTCTTGGGTATATTATTTCTGTAATTTTTTTAAACATATATTATTTAAAAAAAATCCAGTCTTTGATGCAGCAGAAAAGGATTACATGAAGGCATTGTTAAACATCGAAATAAGCTCTCTTTTTCTTCTTTACTCAAATAAACCTTTTGCTCAAGGAAAGACTAGTTTTAAAAAAAAACAGAGGGTTTTTTTTATATGTAAATGGATGATTTGCCACTTCTAAAGCACTGGATTAGGATTTGCCAGTCCACCGTATTGTAGCATTTTTTTTCTTTTATTTTTTCGCCCAAAATCAATTGTGAACTGACCCTTTTACCCCTCCATTTCCTCTTCTTCCCTCCCTCTACCAAATCTGGCGACCATCCCCATCGGCCTCGGGACGTCCGCGCCGTGGGAGGAAAACAGCTTTCTGGCATCAATGCTCGCTACCACCACTGGCGCCGGTGACGCGGGTAGGTCGGAGTACCGAGTACTCGGAGAGCAGGCTGGAGCAGTAGTCCTGGGCCAGCAGGGACGTGTCGCCGTCGTCGTCCTCGTCGATGATGAAATGCAATTTCGTCACAGCGTCGCTGTCGTCGTCCTAAACCATGCACGCATCAGCATCATCATCAGTGTGATCTGTAGCTAGCTAGCTAGCTAGCTATTGCTACAAGAAGCAACAGCTCCAAGGAGAAATTCAGGAACAATACGCCCGGCAAGAACTCACCTCCACGACAGATATGGACGGATGGGAGCGACAGTTGGGGCAGATTCGTTTGCTCTCACGACTCATGTGCAGAGCATCGGCAGCGGCGATGGTCGCCGGATGTGGGCGAGGGGAAGGCCGGATTTGGGGAACGAATGGAGACGACGAAAAGGAGGGACAAAGGGGTCATTTCACAAGTGATTTTGGGCCAAAAATAAAACTGAATATACCAGAATACAGTGGACAGAGCAAATCCTAGCTATTTCTATCTTAGGAGTGGCAATTCATCAAGAAAAATCTTATAAGTGGAAAATCTTAAAACCAGAGCCTAATGAGTGGCAAATCATCGATTTTCCCTTTTATTAAATGAAACCGCAGCAATTGCTGTTCACAATATAGCACAACTATCTTCAACCTCTGTATTACATGTTTTTCTCAAATGAAGGACTGATCCCAATTGAAGTAGACTGTCCTATTACATCATATCCTCCAAGCTTCTCTTCCCTCCGGTCTTAGCTGAAAGAATAATAGACAGCAAGAAGCGCATGTTGAAGGATCCATCGGTCAACAACACCTGCTTGCGTCCCGCAGGATTGAAATAGTTATGAAGGATCCAAATATGTAGCAGCACACTCTTTTATTTATTTTTATTTTTTCATAATGGTCACAGGAGCTTTTAAGCAGTGGTACATTCTGGGCTGATAGCGGCCACAAGGAAATCTGGCATATACAGAGGAAA
Organism: Guadua angustifolia; assembly: GCA_036346375.1. NCBI lineage: Eukaryota > Viridiplantae > Streptophyta > Magnoliopsida > Poales > Poaceae > Guadua > Guadua angustifolia. The sequence continues at coordinate 154,553 of JAYEVE010000462.1, forward strand.
TCGGCAGCACACTCTTGATCAGCATAAACGTATAAACCAAAGAGGAAAAGATCCTACACAAAAGGATGGTAAAAGCGCCTTAACATATATAAAGATGGTAAAAGCGTAGGGGGAAAAAGTAGATAGAAGAAAGTCCTGTTCAGTTCATACCTGAAACGAATCTTGATCGGTTTAAATCATTATTCTCTAGCTTGCTTCATCTGGCTTCTTCATACGGTGTTGATCTATTGTTTGGATCTCGAGTATGGGGCGGTTGGGATGGATGCCTGCTGCGGCCCTGATGTCACCCTCCACCTCGTCAGCCACGGCATCAAGGCAGTTGATATCAATAGTGATATGTTTGAGGCCTGAAAGATGATGCAACCCAAAAATTAGGCCGCCATACTTCAACTGGCAGTGTGCCTTCAACATAAGTTTCAGCCTTTGGAGCTTTGGCATGGAACCTGGCTCAAACATCAACCCCGCCCCACCAAAATTGAACTTCACCAAACGCTGGAATCCTTGGCTACCGACGACCTGCCTTTGGTGGAGGACGCCATCACTTAATGTCAAGGTAAGAGAGAGCAGCACGGGTAGACTTGCGAGAATCTTGAAACCTTCCTCTACAGCTTTACAGACACCACGAAAAGAGAGGCGGGTGAGGTTGACAAACGAGCCGATTCGACTTGGTATGGTGAGGATTCTACAGCCAAGTCTCTGTATCAGATACATGAAAACATGCATGAAAATTCGGCATCAGATATCTCCATTACCAAAATGTGGAGTGATCGGAGGCCGCTAGCGATAAGTTTTGAGAGAGAAGAGGTACATGCTTTCCTGCGACCTTCATCGCAGTGTGTCTCCCACAAAAAATTTTTTAGTGCCCTCAGTTTGGTCAGCTCGCCGAGCCCTTGGACAGACTTTGTTGATGAGTTGGCGATGTTGATGCGTGATAGCTCCTCCAGGGCTTGCAGACTTCCGATTCCGTCGGGCAATGCCATATTGTGTTCACCAATAAGGCGCACTAGTTTCTGTAGTTGAACAATACTTGTTGGTAGCTTTGAAATACGAATGCTCCCTCTCAGATCTAGAATCTCTAGAAGCTGCAGCTTGCCGATTGCTTCTGGGAGCTTCCTGATATCTTCACCTTCGATTTTCAGGTACTTCAACTGGCAGAAACTTCCAATATTGTCCATATGGATGTTCTCCAAACTCCGTCTACCTTCTTCTATATTCAGCACTCGCAAGACTTGGCTCTGGGTTATCATATCCAAACATATGAACAGATCGAAGATGGGATGCATCCTTCATTGCTTTTGCTAACTCTGAAACTTCACAAAACTTTGCTTGGAGGGATAACCTGCGAACCTTGTTTGAAGAAGTTCTACAAAAAGTGTCACCATTCAATGTAAGGACAAAATTGTCTTCCACAGCCTGAGATATAAGAAAGTCAAGTACGATATCATGAACTCTGCAGGATTTCACTGTTTTGCCATCTGCCCCAATCTTTGTTGGTTGGATCATGCTTCTGTTGATAAGCTCATTTAGGTAGCTTTCTCCCAGTTGTTCCATACTTTCCCTGTTTTGCCCAGGAATCAATCCTTCTGCTACCCATATCCATATCAAACGTCTGCTATCAATGGAATAATCCTCCGGAAGACACTTAGATATAACAAACAAGACTTCAGATAGTGAGGAAGGTCAAAATAACTGAGGAACAATATGCTCTTCATTTTTTCAACAGAAGAACCTTTCTCCCCAGCAGAAGAAATAGAGTTCCGAATTTTGACCCACGCTTCCACTGTTTGACTTTTGTTGGCTAATAAACTAGCTATGCAAACCACCACATTTTCTCAAAATTTCATTGACCAAAGACTCTTGTAAAGAATAAACTGCAGGAGTCATCTTCACTTAGACGCTTCGCTTTGTACATATGCCCACCAAAGCCGGTACAACATGATTTGGCCACATCTACATTGCGTGTTGTAGTAATTATTCTACTTCGGTTCTCATTGACAGGTAAGGCACATTTCAAATGCTCCCATGCTGATATGTTCCAGATATCATCAATCACGATGAAGTACCTGTATGCATTTGTTCCGGAATTGCATTAGTAAGGCTACCATTATTTGTCCTGTACAAAATTAATAACGTGACAAGACTGACATGCAAGATAAAATGACCAGGAGGATGTGTGTAATATGCTCCTCATTATTACTCCTTCCATTCCCGAATACATGTTATTTTAGCTTTCAAATTGAGGTAACATTTCAACAATTTTTCCTTCTATACCACTCCTATTTAGCTATTTCAATGTCATTTACCACCATGCACTATAGTAAAATACACCATCTAAAGATATAATAATAAGGAGTAATATAGTGTTGCGTAGATGTGCCTTGGTGGAAGTATAAGAATCTAGGATGACATCTATTTAGAAACGGATGGAGTAGTTCGTAAAGGTAGAATACTTTGTGTTGGTAGCTGTGAATACATGCACTAGAGAGAGTAAAATAAATAATGGCAGAGTAGGTTTTCTGTAATTTCACTACAGTTTACGGTGGATAATAAAAAGATGCCCCTTACGGTTTTAACCTAATTAACTTATGGTTCGTACAGGTTCTTTAATATTTAAAATACTACTATTTACTTAAAAGGCAATGTATGCTGTATGCTCATACAATCGTCTTTCGACATGAGCACCAAATCAACATGAAAATTTTGGGAAAACAATGATGATGTAATCTAGAGTTTTCTAGTACTCTTGAAAATTTCAAATTCAGATTCAAAACGAGTTGCTAACAAAAAAGATAAGTTTTATTTGAACAGTAGTATATGATTTATCATTTACTAGTTTTTTTTCATTTTTGTTACTCTTAACATAAAATGAATCTGAACTTAAAATTTTTTGCATGGGTAGAATAAATCGAGAAGTACATCTAGCATTTTTGGGGGAATTTTCATGTTAATTTTGTGCCCAAACCAAACAAGATTGTATGAGTGTACCACAAAGGATTATTCTATAGCATATGTTGCCTGTTTTAGATTATGTAAGCCCTGTAGGATAATAATGACTAGCTATTGCTCCCTCCATTTATTTTTGGGCTAATTCCTTATATGCCATTAGAAATGTCCAACTGATGGGTGTTGGGTGTTGATTCACACATATGCAGCTACAAGAGTTAACTTTCTATGAACTAGTAGACTTACCCACGCAACTGCACGTCTAGATATTATGATATAATTGTCTTTGATATACAACTCTACTTCCAATTATTCACATACAATTATATTTGTTATATAACTCTATTTATATATAATTAATCTGTACCGTTATAATCTGACCCCACTAAAATAAGTGGTGGAGATTTTAGTGGTGGAGATCCTTTCAACGATTGAAATACAATTATATTTGTAATATATGATTAATCTGCACCATTATAATCTGACCCCACCAATATAAGTGGTGGAGATCCTTCTCTTTTTCTTCCGATTAATGTGAGAATTTCTAAAATTTAGGATTATTGTAGGATTTTCTTGTCCTTAAAATAAAGGAGGTGTCTTGAATATCATCGGTTGTTTTTTATATATAGATATGCATTATTCTAATTGGTGTATTCCAACAAGAAATCAGAGTTACCTCTTATCTTTTAAGTTATTCCTCAGCGTGGGTATGAGCTGCTCCATATCCCACTTTTCTGATCTGTCATAGTCGCTATTGTTGATTTGAAAGAGCAAATCTCTAAGAAGCTTCTTGATATTAGGAGTTCTAGATCTGAGATGGCTTCGACAATCAAATGATTCTTCAATTTTGCAGTACACCTCCATAACTAGAGTTGTCTTGCCTAGCCCTCCGATTCCAAAGATGGACACCACCTTCAGTTGCTTCTCTTCACCTTTTAGCCACCCAATGATTTCCTCTCGAGGCGCATCGATGCCCACGAGGTTTTTGGCCTCCTCGTAGAGAGCAGGTGCTCGAGGTCCAAGGGCATAGGCGTGGTAAGTCGATTAGTTGATCAATATTGTATCGATTTGCCGATCGTGACCGCTCAACAACAAGGGCCTTGAGTTCTTGGATCTCTTTTCCGATCCGGCGATCCTCCCACAAAGTCTTCATCTTACGCACACACTTGCGTACAAAACTAGCCTTGGCATCGCCAAGGCTATGACGATGCATGAAACGGTCGATGCAATCCTCGATATCATAGGATAATTCACGCACCTTGTTTCTCCATTCCTTGGTTTGCTCGTTGATTTGCTCCTCCATGCCCGAGAGCCTCTCCAGTAGCGCATGAATGGTGCTCAACTCAGCTATAAGGAAACGGATCCCATCCTCGACGCCCTTGACCAGCTTATACTCATCACCGAGCAAGCTTGTCAGCTTGCCGATGACGGGATTCATCAGACTTGAGGAGGCGCTCACCGTCGCTCCAGCCATCTGGAGCTCTCTCAAATGATGTTGGGGTGGCGGTGGTGGTGTGTGAGAGATGAAATGGTGTTATCAAGACCTCGTATGATAACTTAATCCTCTAGTTTCGTGACCTCGAGAACCTCCAGAGACGTTGTCGGTGTTGGTCATCAGGAGGGCTACAGCTCAACTCCTCTTTTTTATATTACTAGTTCAATGCCCGTGCGTTGCTACGACAAACAAAATTGCTAACGAAACATAAAGGTCAAGCAATAAAACAAATTGTGCTAAAAGATCAAACATCTATTTCTCCTGATTACAAAAGTTTCTATGGTTTCTCTCGATTACAACATACGTAGAGATGATATTCTTGGTATACATTCCAAAAGATCTTAAAATAAACAGTTACATTATTACACGACTTGGATATCATTTCGATTAAAACCTTGTCTATGATGTGAGTACTTCTTTGTAGACAATGTTTTTTGTGAGGTTTCCGTGAGTTTTATTAGATTTTCGACCCTTATCCTTCTCTTTATTTGCGGCGGCAAGTATCTTGATATTGCTTCTAGCGGTGGCTCTAGATAGCGCAACATACAATTGCCCATGAGAGAAAACCGGTTTAGGGAGGTAGACACCGACATTCGGAATGGTCTGCCCTTGAGCCTTGTTGATTGTCATTGCGAAGCTGAGCCTGGCAGGGAACTGCTTTCTCTTGAACCTAAATGGGAACATCTCGTCATCAGAGGGACATAGAGGTATTCGAGGTAGAAACACCCTCTTCCCGGCGTGCTGGCCAAGCACAATCTCGGCATCTATAGTATTCTTTTGGAATGCCCGGACTACAAGTCTCGTCCCGTTGCATAGTCCATTTGCAGGGTCAATGTTCCGCAACAATATGACGGGACAATTAATCTTGAGCTTCAGTATATGCGGAGGTAGACCGTTAGGGGTCAGGGTGTTTAGGAATTCAGGAGGGTAGTAGCTATGGGGATCATCCTCTGCAGAATCGGGCTATGGTACACCATTTCTCCCCATGAAACATGTCAATCATCTTCATATTGATCGTATCAATGTACTCGCTCCGGTCAAGCAGGATGGCTCGAGATGTGATATAGTTGGCATCCGATAGGTTGTCATTCAACATAGGAAAAACACTCTGTATAAGTTTATCGATATCTGTGTCATTTCCTGTATATGGAACACAGATATGGTCGGGAAGCCGCACGCAGCCATCCTCATTAGTCTCCTCGATACCATTCCCAATCCGCATAGGTACTCTGCGTACTCGTGGATCACTTTGGGCCCTCATGTTACGACGAGCCTTAGTCGCGCATAGAATCCCATAGGTATGACTTACATAACGTTGCGCCAATTATTTGTGGCCTCGCCCCTTACGAACAACCGTAGAACTGCTCAAGTCTCCACCAAACACGATCGTTTTTCCACCGAACGGCAGATCACGTCGGTCCATGATGTCCCGTATGCTCATCGTCTGGGGCCTCCATCGCCTGTCGCCTCGTCATGGAGGCTTCGTCCCATATTATCAATGACGCTCGCCGAAGAAGCTTAGCGGTCCCACTTTGCTTTGTGAAGCTACTGCATCGTCCCATTTGTAACGTTGAGTGGGATCTTAAACCTCGAGTCTGTTGTCCTACCACCGTGCATGATGGATGCGCTACGCCCGACGTCGCGGTTGTTAATCGCTATCTTGCCATCACCTCTTATCTTCGCAAGCAAAGCTTTAATAGGAATGTCTTCCGGTTCCTCCCGCCATCTACGAAGAAGACACCTCCATCGCCATTGTCAACCACAGATAATATGTCGACGATGCCGCCATTTGCTCGTGGTTGAGGAGGATGATAGAGATATATGCTCATCGTCGACCGATTGTTGACTCCTCGTATATCTCTCGACCTCTATCTCGGCGTTGTCGTGAGACTCATCTATAACAGGAGAGGAAATGATGTTATGTCATTCCCCATCGATTGCAGCATATTTCTGATGTCCAATAGCACCATCTGCTCAACTGTCTGTTGGCATGCATGGGAACGGCGGTAGTCCTCTGACATTCCCTCCTTATGCCTTTCCCATAGCCCACACACGTCGTAGTACTCAAGATCACCAAAATGAACGACTACTCCAACTACATCTGTATGAAATATTGTATGTTTATTTTGCCATTAAAAAATTATTTGATATTATACTTGTTACGACGAAATTTTGTACCATACCTACAAATGTTTTGTTCGGACGTCCATAAACGTCTTCAAATGGCATGAAATGCTTCGGGTAGAGAGGAAAATCAACTAATACTGTATAAGGTTCAACTGTTGTGTGGTTCGTTAGCAAGCACTCATAAGAGTTTCGGATGCTCCGAAACGCAACTTCCTCGTAGCTAGGCTGGAATTGCACACGATGAATGATGCATTTTTGGCCTTCATTGAGTGCTAAGTTAAACCTATGAACATTTCTATCCCTGACAATAGCTTCTATTTTGGAACCCTTTTAAGTTTAAAATAAACCATGTTAGTTAACAGAATAAATAAATTTTATAGGGATAGAATTACCGTTGAACTTACAGTCTCATCTATTAAGATAAATTGTAGCAAATCACCGTTATCTTCAATAGGAAATTTAACATCTACCAAGACACAAATGCTCCAAGATCTGTCTATATCCCCGAATTCAATGTTGTCGAACTCCTTGAATCTAAAAAAAAGCTTATTTAAACATTTGGTCTACTTTTATAATTAGATGAAAGAGATAGTCAAGTAAAGCTCACTTAGGCACCATAGGGCTTTCAGAAAACAACGCGTACGTTCTCTTTCGTGTTCGATTAATTGGTGCCATTGAGCTAACATAGACATTTAGATGTTATAAAACATTTAAAAAATAATTTATTTAATGGTGACAGGAGCATTTTCCACATTCACATAACATTTTTATGTTTCTCATGCAATAATGCATTTAAGGCATGCAACATTTAAAATTAATAGAATATAAGCACCTAGAGAGGCAGAATGCCCAGACCAACCCAAAATCTAAGGCAGGCAAATATAGTTCGGATATTTCTGTTTGGTAAGCAAAAAAAATATAGTACAGAATTCAAGAAAGACTAATAAGGAGATCTCAGATCAGAAAAGAAGAGAGTCAACAGAAACTACAACCTATATTATTACTGAATCTAAGCACATAAGTATATCCTACAAAGAAGAGAGTCAACAGAAAAGAAGAGTCAACAGAAACTATTTATATACCCTACAACCTATATTATTACTGATTTGTCAAGATTCCGCGCGATCTGGCTGGTTTGTCGGGGTTTTGTTTTAGTCTGTATGCTGGATGAGCTGGATTTGATTTGGGTTTAGTTCCTACCAGTGCTGAAAGGGATGCATTCAGGAGGATTGGAGATAGATAGATCTCAGGCGATATCAGAAGGACAAATACAATGATTTTGCATTTGTAACTATTGTGTTTGTTGCTAATGTAACAGCACATTTTATCACTGAGTAATTTTCTTCAATGGTCTCTGCCTGAGTATCACTGTTCATTTTGAGCTCTCACATGGCAAAATCAATGCTATTTTGGATCAAACCTATTTTGTTGTCTTGAGTTATCTAGGAAACTTGAGTTTCTACAGCGTGTGTATGTGAGATTAGACAGTACACACTGTTTATTTTGAAAATATAAATTGCTAATCAAGCAACCTCTTATGTGGGATAAAAAAAATTTATTTTTATGCACACCGCTCATGTGTAAATCATTTCAAAATCTTACGGGCATGGGCATCAGGGAAGTCCACATAGTTCAGAATTATTTTCAAGTAAAACATTGGTAACCATGTAAATACATAAAATGATTCACACGGTTCAGGACCAATTGTAGTACCCTACCTCAAACACTATACAAGGAAAAGGTATTACTTTTTCAGAATGTTTAGCATGAAAATATTGCTACTTGCTTGTGCTTTGTCCTTGTTCTTTCTTACATTGTATCGGCATCTAGGAAATGCAATAGAAATGCACCAAGTGAAGGCATCTGAAGGTTGCTTCCAGAAGATGCATGCACTAAGTGCTAACTACAAAGGTAGCAAGCAAAAATCAAGAACTAAAGCAAATGAAGTGTGTTTTGAACTTTCAGAAAGATTGTCAACTTCTACTCAGGTTATAATAAGAATATCTGAAGAGAGTTCAGATAAAAACATGCACTAGAAAAGGCTCAAGTATGTTGAGATTAACATTGACATATTCCCTAGTAGAAAGTTGGAATTGAATAAGATGTAGGAGTCTGGCATGCTTGATGAGAGAACTGGTGTTCTTTTCAATTTGAACTTTCATATTTTTGTTGGTTAGCAATTGTTACAGTGCACTCAAATGTCCGAAGTAAGCTTTGAGTCAAGGCAAATGAAACCTTCATATCTACTCCTTACCGAAGTGTTGGACTTTGGAGACACTTTTCGCCATTAGAAACTATTGTAGAGGTTAAAGGAAAAAGTAAAGGGGTAGCTGAAGATCAGGAAGAAGCATTTCATTGCCTTATGAAACGTTGAGCATGGAGAGTCATTTGTATCAGAATTTGGTTTCAGAATTTGTATTCAGAATCAGGAGAGGCATTTCATTTGGTTTCAGAATTTGCCGCATAGAGGCATTTCATTTGAGCATCGAGAGTCATTTGTATCAGAATTTGGTTTCAGAATCAGGAGAGGCATTTCATTTGGTTTCTTTAGTAGCAGAATTTGGTTGAACTTACAGTCTCATCTATCCCACTCTCTGAATTTTCAATTTAAATTTAAGTTCTTGATCTTAAGCTTGTGTATTCTTACTTTTCTGATGTACTTATAGTTGTAGGTATGGGTGTGGAAACATGTTGATTATTATATTTTTTTGCTTCTTATTTCCATAACTGAACTACTCCTACTGCTATTTCTGCTTGTATCCATGCAAATAGTACAGAATTCAAGAAAGGCTAATAAGATCTCAGATCAGAAAAGAAGAGAGTAAGTGTTCAGCTGAATAGATAATAAATAAAGCAAATTTATCCAAAATAACACCCTTTAGCTCATATAGATAAACCTTAATAGATGCAAAGGCATACATCCAAGTGTATACTCTACATGCACATAACAGACAATCACAAATAAGCTTACTGGACAGAAAGGCTAACTTGCTGGACTGCTTAGAGATTATTCAGAATGGACCGAATAGTTGACAGCAGCATATAAGACACTGAACAATTACTATACTGTTCAAAGCAATGCCAATATCAGTCGGCAATATCAGTCGGCAAGAGCAACTTAATATACTAAACAGTAAGCAATGCCAAGCTATACTAAAACAGAGCAAAGACACTGAACAATTACAAGCTATACTATCAAGATTTGTTGCCACAAATAGCCTATTGCAGTCCCTAAATCATCATTGAACACTTAGCCCACATGCAAGGTCCCCAAGCCAAAAGAATTGACTGGCCCCTTTGCATTCACAGAGAAGTAATCAAACTGGCAGTAAGTTGACTTACTTTCTCCAACGAATCGGCACAAATATCAGTAAACTTGGAACAGCCACAAAACCAGTGTAGTTTAAATAGCAAAACCTGAGGAGGTGAATTACATTCAATGAAATCAGTAAGTTCAGAGATATGAGAATATGAACAGATTATTGATCAGTCATATGAAGGGATAGTGCATACAGTGAGATCATTTTGAATGAAAGCTTCCTAAATTAAAGAAGCATCACATAAGTAACCTATGTCTGAAAGAATCCGAAGGCATGTATTCTAAATAACCCAGGCTATATACAGAATACAGATGAGTTGCACACACATTCCAGTTTGATATGAATAATACCAAGTTAATGCATGCAGGTTTCACCAATCAGAAGCCAAAATTACACACTGCAGAACAATGGCCACATCATACTTAAAACAGTGATTACCTTAAATGGCTAATTCTATAAAGAATGATCTGGTGCTCACAATAAAGAATGATCTAGTGCTAAAGAATGGCTTAAAACAGTGATTACCTTAAATGGCTAATTCTATAAATGGCTAATTCTATAAAGAATGATCTGGTGCTCACAATATGTCAGCCACATCACACTTAAACAGTCATTACCTAAATGGTTAAAAGATTACCACAGATTACAAAATATATGCCAGCCACATCACACAAAATCTAAGTGACCGAGAAGAAACATACCAAAAGATCCACCCAAGTGCTGCTTCCAACCAGAATAGAGAACCCCAAAAGCACCTGCAATTTAAAGAAAACGATGAACAGAACATACAGGATTATTGCTCAGTTCATTTGCTGCAGTATTTTCTGCAATATTTTCTGCAGTCTGTACTAATTGAAATTGTTGGAGAATAGGTCATGGAAGTGCAGGCTGAGTATTTTCCACCAAAGGAAGATATAATATTGCAGAATGAAGGGGCAACAGATATCTACGTAATCTACCAGTGTACAGGACAACATCCAAAGTGTCCAACTAAGCTCATACAGGTCTACCTAGCTTTATTGGATTAGCAATACAAAATTTCCAGCAGCACTGCATCTAAAACATAAGCAATAGCATGTAGCAAACATCTATTTCTCCCAATTGGTACATCAGATGTCGGGTTATTTGAGTGTTCTCAGATGTCGGGTTGCCAAACGGCCCTCCTCGCCACGGGGGACGAATAATAGACTACTTTGTGGCAACTTTACCTTAGTTACAATTTTCCTACTTGACAGTTAAAGCCAATCAATTGTATACTCTACATGCACATAACAGACAATCACAAATAAGCTTACTGGACAGAAAGGCTAACTTGCTGGACTGCTTAGAGATTATTCAGAATGGACCGAATAGTTGACAGCAGCATATAAGACACTGAACAATTACTATACTGTTCAAAGCAATGCCAATATCAGTCGGCAATAACAGTCGGCAAGAGCAACTTAATATACTAAACAGTAAGCAATGCCAAGCTATACTAAACAGAGCAAAGACACTGAACAATTACAGGCTATACTTTCAAGATTTGTTGCCACAAATAGCCTATTGCAGTCCCTAAATCATCATTGAACACTTACTGGCCCCTTTGCATTCACAGAGAAGTAATCAAACTGGCAGTAAGTTGACTTACTTTCTCCAACGAATCAGCACAAATATCAGTAAACTTGGAACAGCCACAAAACCAGTGTAGTTTAAATAGCAAAACCTGAGGTGGTGAATTACATTCAATGAAATCAGTAAGTTCAGAGATATGAGAATATGAACAGATTATTGATCAGTCATATGAAGGGATAGTGCATACAGTGAGATCATTTTGAATGAAAGCTTCCTAAATTAAAGAAGCATCACATAAGTAACCTATGTCTGAAAGAATCCGAAGGCATGTATTCTAAATAACCCAGGCTATATACAGAATACAGATGAGTTGCACACACATTCCAGTTTGATATGAATAATACCAAGTTAATGCATGCAGGTTTCACCAATCAGAAGCCAAAATTACACACTGCAGAACAATGGCCACATCATACTTAAAACAGTGATTACCTTAAATGGCTAATTCTATAAAGAATGATCTGGTGCTCACAATAAAGAATGATCTGGTGCTAAAGAATGGCTTAAAACAGTGATTCACTTAAATGGCTAATTCTATAAATGGCTAATTCTATAAAGAATGATCTGGTGCTCACAATATGTCAGCCACATCACACTTAAACAGTCATTACCGGTTAAAAGATTACCACAGATTACAAAATATATGCCAGCCACATCACACAAAATCTAAGTGACCGAGAAGAAACATACCAAAAGATCCACCCAAGTGCTGCTTCCAACCAGAATAGAGAACCCCAGAAGCACATGCAATTTAAAGAAAACAATGAACAGAACATACAGGATTATTGCTCAGTTCATTTGCTTGATTCCTACACATCAATCATATACGTTTCTCACTAAACATAAACGAACAAATACGGCTGATAAGTCTATATTACCTACATATTACTTCTTCACATACAAAATCTATGCAATGGGTTCAAAGGAGACCTATTATGTAACTCCACAGTATTACAGTAGCAACGTTCATTAACAATTGTACAGCCAATGTTAACTGACCATGGAGCAGATCAAAGAGAATGCTAACCATCCTCTGGCATATCAATATGATAGTAGTAATATGTGCTCAATTAGCACTTACACAATGAAGCTTCTTGCTGTAGAATTTGAAATATATCAAGACATTCAGCACATCAAATTAAATAATTCAAACATCTTTTCCAATGGAAACATGAGCATATCGCAAGGCGTTCAAATTTCAGCAGGTGGCGATTCAAATTTAGCGGATAACCCACATAGGCAATCTAACACAAACTCTATCAACTTTAAACGATAGAATGATATGCACCATCTAATCCTACAGCATCGCCAATGCAACGAAAGGTAATCGGGCGTGACTTACTACTTCCAGGTGGGCGGAAGCTTCTTAGGCGAGGCGGTGAATCCTGCTTTCCACAAGGATGAGCCTGAACTTGGAGTCCTTGTCATTCCTGTTCCTCTCCAGGTGCTTCCTTATCGCCACCGCCTTCTTGATCAGGAAGTACAGGTCCTCCGGGATCTCAAGCGCCAGTCCTACCCACACACGCAACATATCCACACATCAACACACAAGACATCACTGATCGGGCAATGGAGGTGGAGTTTGAGAAGGAGGATCTCACCGTGGGCCTTGAGGATGCGGAGGAGGGGGATGCCGTGCTGGTAAACCCATCACTCGGAAGTCAATAAAAGGGGAAGAGGGCAGAAGATGCGTCTGGGGCGGAGGAGATTGCATCTGGGGCGGAGGGAGATTGCGTTGCCCACTACGGGAGGAGATTCGTCTGCAGTGGAGGAGAGATTCGGGCTGGATCAAGGAGGAGATTGCGCTGGGTCGAGGCGAGGAGATTGGGGGTTGGGGGTCATGGAGGTGGAGGCGCGAGGAGATTGGGGCGAGGATCGATCGCTCATGGAGCGGGGGCGATTGAGATCGGGCATGGAGCAATGAGGAGAGGCGAGGAAGGAGATTGGGCGAGGGATCGACGCCATCGGAGTGGCGGCGGCGGAGATCGCGGATGCGGGCATCAGCGTGAGAGAGGGCGAGGTCTGCGTGGAGTGAGAGGAGGAGAGGGGGGCCAGGAGTGAGAGGCGAGGTCACCGATTCTAGGTTTCATTTGGGTTGGGGCTAATGCCAAGAGTCTGTAGTGGGCCTGAAGTGAGAAGGAGGTGGCAAGTGGGGCCCGCCAAGAAGAACGTACCATCCACCAAGTCTGCTTTATCTAAACACCTTTATAATTCACCGCTAAAACTTTTTACATCCACACGATTATCTACGCATCTTTTGCCCCACAGAAAGTACTTTTTTCAGATCCACCCTAATATGTGCACCCAAAAAACCCCCTTCCTCAAAATCAAGCGCTAAGATGTTTTCTCAGACCACTTCATCAAATCTGATGGCTCAAATCATTTGGTTCATCCCTCTATTATCCTCTAATCTTGTAACTAATCACGCCTCGCGCAACTGTTCCCCTCCCCCCGCCCCGCACAGATCTCGCCGAATCCCCCCAATCACGCCGCTTCCTCTCCTCCCCTGCGTTGCGTGCGAACCCGATCTCGATCCCCCACTACCCCATGGCGGCCGCGCTCTCCTCCTCGCGGCGAGCCCTGCACACCCTCACCCGCCGCCTCCTCCTCCACCCCTCACCCGCCGCCGCCCCGGCCCTCCGCGCTCCCATCCCCCGCCACTTCCCTCCCCTGATCCCCGGCAATTGCCGATGCCCCTCTTTGGCTTCCCTTCCCCATCTCTCCCTCCTCCTCCCTCTCTCTCTCTCTCTTCCTTCTTCTCTTCCCCCACTCACCCTCTTTTTTTCTTCTCCCCAGGTCACCATCGCCCGGTTGCTGCTAGATCTAGCAGCTTCCGGTCCGCTCCTCCGCCAGATCTAGCGGATCCTCGTTAGATCCGATGGCCGGAGGCGGAGGTGCGGGTGGGAGGGCGATTGGGACTGCGGCAGCTGCGACAACCGCAACTACGCCGTCCGCTCCATCCAAACCCCCAAACACCATCCAAGAAACGGAACAAAGAAGAGCCATGTCGCGATGCAGCAGCCGATGCCCATGCCGATGCTGACTCCGGCAGCCGAAATCACCACCGAGCAGATCCAAAAGGTTCCCCCTCTCTTCCCCATTCTTGCGATTCTCGGTAGGGTTCGCATGCCCCCTTTGTGGGGTTTTGGCCTTCTTTCCGGGTGAAGATTTGATCCATTTGCCTGTCCTGATCAAGAGGTGTTAGTTAGGTTTGTACGCGTTCAGCTTGATTGATGGTGGGTGGGTTTAGTCCGGTGGATTAGTGAAGATGCTGTTTCTTTTTTCAACCTTTCTTGGTGTGATTTGACCCGCTATGTTTGAAGTTAGTGGTAAGGTTCTCATTGAATAATTGGTATTATGGTTATCAATGTAGGATTATGGTTCCTTTGATGTCAAACTTCAGTTGTTCTATTTTCAAATAAAGTGGTGCATTAAAATTCAATCGCATTGCCCTTTATAACAGCAAAGGGGAAGGGCCAAAGAACAGCGATTTATTCAAAAAGTACAGGAAATGCTTGCGGAGGAAGAGAAGCAGCGCATACATATTGCACACGGACTTCCATGGACAACAGATGAGCCTGAGGTTTGTCTAGCTTACTTTCTTAACTTTTCTTGAACACAAACCCTTTATTGACATCTTGTTGAAAAGTTATCTTTGTTCTAATACCAGATTGGGAAAATGTTGCTTGTGTATGTTCTCATGGCAACTGCATAGTTCTTTGGAGTTTATTAGCAAAATTGACATAGTGTCAGAATTTTTTATCAATATATTTGCAAAATTTCCTTTACCTAATTTCCTTTGGAATCACTATGATTGGAAATTGGTTTTCAGTTAAGATGTGATATGTATTGACTCTGTATCTCTGTTTCTACCAGTGCTTGATAAAGCCACCCGTCAAAGAAACCACTGAGCCTGTTGACCTTGTTCTCCACAGTGATGTACGTGCAGTTGAACGTGCTGAATTCGATCAATATGTAAGCCACCTTACAAACTCATTATATATAAGATGTGAATGAGGTCTTTTCTCAACAGAAATGAGTGTTACTTATTACATCAATTTTATCATGCCTGTTTGAGAATTTAGGTATCAGAGAGGAACATGTTCGCTGAGCAATTAAGATTGCAGAGGGAGTGGCAACAGAAGTTGGAGGAGGAAGAAATGATAAGGCAGCTTAGGAAACAGCTTGTTCCTAAAGCACAGCCAATGCCGTATTTTGATAGTCCATTCATACCGAAAAGTTGAACATCCAGTTTTTAGCGAAACTTCTGTTTCGTTATAAACTAAACAAGTTCCAGTTCAATGCATTGTTTTAATGATGGATACTATGTATTTACTCTGCAGCACTTGAGAGTTTTACACAAGTTACTAACATTTCATTTTTATTCCCTTTTTTTTTGGCTCTGCTAAAGGTCAACAAAACCTGCACCAGTTCCCAAGGAACCAAAATTTCATCCTCGGCCAGAAAAGTTATCATGGTGAGTTTACAGTCAAGAAAAACTAAGCAAACACATTTATAAAAAAAAGTTTGTAGCTTGGATGAGCTCCAACTACTGTTTAGTACATGCATTATGCATATCGATAGCTCTGTGCTTCAGATGCAAACCACACCTGGGTTAAGAAAATGTTGTACAAGGAACCGCAAAAGGGAAATTAAACGATGAATTTTCTATGATATAATCTTGTATTCAAATGTTGGTTCTTGCCAAAGTTTGAAATAACGCAGCACACATTGAAATAAACCTTTGTGAATAGATTAAATTCTGCTATAGCCGGTATGTTTGTTTTTTTTTCCTGCATAGGTCAATGCAAGTCCATATGAGACTGGGTGGATTATCAAGGTCAAGATCAGTGATTCAGGTGAGCTCCATTCTCTGATGGATGACGAGAAGTACTCAAAATTCTGCAAGGAAGAAGACATCAAGCATTGAACAAATAAAAGTGGCTTCTGAACAGCAAGAATCTGTGGGTCGATCCCTGTTGATGCTCATGATGTGCCATCAGGCACTTACCTCACCCACCTGCTGTCTGAAATCAGCAAGGAACAACATATGGAATAAATTAGTTTTGGCATTTGCTTCTTTTACTAGGCTTGCAAAATTCGAACCCGTAAAGGACATGAGTTTCTTTATTTCTTTGTAGTATTGCCATGATTTCATCTTTAATTATAGCTATCTTGCTCTCTTAATATTTGAATTATGTGTTCCTGGTCTCTGCCGTATATTGGTATTTGGTGGTGCACTAATAGCTGATCAGGAGATGTTTGTGAAGAAATTCGTGTTGGGATGAAGTGATGCTTAAACTTAAAGGAATTTTTCATGTTGGGATACCTTTCATTATGAGGAGTTCTGAACTCCTGATTTCTGGTGCCCTGTGGGAGTCTGTTTACTGTCAGGATTCTCTACTGGTCTTTTTGACCAGAAGGTCGCCTACTCTGTATAAGGAATTGAGAAAAGAGAAGCCTATGCTAACTCCAGACATCACTATCATGTCTGTGGGCACTGAGATAACATATGGTGAGGCAATGGTTCCTGATGATGGCTGAGAAGATCCTGATGATGGCTGAGAAGAATATCTGAATAATAAGTGGGACTGGAGTATTGTTGTTGAGGAGACAGCTAAATTTTCTGAGCTAAAGCTTTAGGCATGTTCGATTATTTTGCAGTTGCTCTTTTAAATTATATTCATTCTGGTGGCTACTAAATAGCGCTTTATTGTTCTACATTTGCATGGACACAGTCAAAACAGCGGCCGCACAAGGTCAGTTTTTATGTTGACAAGAAGAGTGTCATTATACTGCCATTATATAAGTTGATGTCATTATACTGTTCTGTTCCCAAACATAGTGCTTCTCCACTCTTTTCTCAAGAGTCGATGATTTCTATTTCTTTTGTAGTAAGGTATAACCTTGATGAGGATCCAAAAACCTTGAGAATTTTGGCAATTCCACTACATGATCCAAAAGGTTCTGTTTGCCACTATGATCACATGAGCATCTCTTCTGATGGGAAAGTTCTGGCTGCAACAAGTGGATCGACATTGCAATGGTTATGTGCAGAAACTGCTACAGTTTTGGATATAGCTGAGAAAGCACATGAAGGTGTGTAATGTCTCTGTTTGTTAGGGTGAATCCTCTTCAGGTTCTTTTGAAGGAATGAGGGCTTTAAAAACCGTATGGTTTGTGAAATATTTTCTTCTCCGTGTTGCAACATTTTATATTTTTATTATAACTAAAACTTGCAGAATAGTTGGCCTCAACTTTGTATGATCTTCAGAAGATTGATCGTATTCTCTTTAAAATTTCAGCCACTTTTCAATTGATAAAGTTGTTCAATCTGAGCCTTTGTTGCTTTGATTTATTTTTCACCTGAGTTTTCATGAACCTGTTCAAGTTAGTAGTGCTAATGAAATAACATGTGTACTGGATCTGCTTAATATGCAAATCCTTGGGCACTATCAGTAGTGGTCTGGTAAACATTGGATGTTCTCTGTAGCCATATGCAAATGCGATTCCTGTTTGGAGCTGATGCACTTCATGTCTCATGTTGTCTCAAGTAGCCATGTGCAAACACAATGCTTCCATCTCACCTTGTGTAATTTTTTTCATGTAGCTTTTTTGCTGGAAGAATCCCAGCTTGAAGATCTGTTTGTGGTTTCTAAATCAAATTGAAATCAAATTATTGTTGATCTCTTCAGGTGGTGTTCCTGCTTTTGTTTTAGCGTCTGCTGGAGTGGACAAAAAGGTGAAGCTGTGGTTAGCTCCAGAGGTTATTTCGACATGAGGGATTGATGGGATCCTGGGCATCCTCTATAAAGACAGCTTTCCTGAGGTGTACAAAAAGACGAAAAAGAGAGAAATGGAGAGGAGATATTCAAGTTTATCTTAAAACAAGGGAAGATGTTGCTTTATAAGCAGTGAAGCATAGTATTGTTCCTTTGTGCTTGAGGGATAGCCCTGAGTCCTGACTGACGAGGATAGTAAAACATGCAGAGAGAGTTTGTCGTGTCGACGGGTAGGCATCAATCGTGGTACTGTAGTTTTTTTTTGTTCACCTCTATTTTCTTGCTAAGAGCATGAAGTATCGCATTTCATCAATCGTATTACTAAATATCGCCGTAGCGTTAGCACGGGCATTATGCTAGTAATAGTAGAGAATTGCCCAAGGCATGCATGCACCTTGTCAAGAGCTGGCGCATTTGTTTGCTTGCTAGTAGCACAAATGGCGTTTGCTCGTTTGCTTGCTAGAATGTATGACTTCGAAATGGCCGTATCTTATTCCAGCTTTAATTAGTGTCACGGTCAGACCATAATCGAGTGAAAAAAAAAGAAAACATCCATAAAGACCCTAGATTAGTTAAGTGGCTCGCAACCACTCTATAGAACGTGTATTCGTCGTACTATTTTATCAAGATTTTAATAATCTTTAGCACTTGTTCCATTGATGTAATTAAGTACTTATTTAAGTGATTTCAACGCTTACTTCAATGATGTAACAGCCCGAAAATTTTAGAACAGTAAAAGTATGACATTTAAATTTGATTGTGAATATTTCTGGGATTTCTGAATATTGTTTGCTTTATTTGGATTTTCTTAGATTTTTGTGTTGTGAGAAAAATTATGCAAATGAGAATTAAAGAATGAAAAGGAGAAAAGGCCAAGAAGTAAAAAGTAAAAATTTAGAAAACTACTATGAGAACCCTGAGCAAGCAAGTAAACCATTTCAGCCAGCAATTGAAATTTTATGCATAAAGAAATGAAGAGATAAATTGAAAAGACAACTTTTAATTACAAACAATGCATTGTCAGAATTTATAAAATATTTCGGAGTCACAAATGAATCTGCAAAAATTATCATGAAAACCTCAATGCAATATCTACCTTTGGTAAAAAAATATTATAAATTAATAATGTCATTTAGTACTTTCTTAAATTTAAAAACAGAAACTATGAAAATCTGGAAATTGCCATGTCAGAATTTTTATAAAATAATGGAACTATATTTTGGCTCGAAAATTTTATAGAAGCATTCTGAGATCAAATCCATTTGAATTTTTTTTTCAAAAATAATAGACTTCAATTGATCTCAATCAAAAATCAAAATCCGAAACAAAATATAGGAGCAGTCATTGTTGTAAGAATATTAATAATTTTTAGGTAACTTAGTTTAACCCCAAATTTTTACCAAGCGTCAAAATCTATTCACAGACCTTGTTCAAAAAGTTTGGAAATTTTATACCATGATTTGGTAGCACAATAAAATCGGAGACTAGAACCATCCGAACCGGGACTCTTTCTTTTGGCGCCTCACCTCACTGACCAGTGGTCCCCAGGCCCACTCATCAGCTCCTTCTTCCTCCTGTTCTTGCATCGAGCGAAACACTCACGAGTCCAAGTAGCCTAACCGAAGTCTCGTTCAATGCATCGCCTCGCCGAATTGTCGTGTCCTCAGCGTCAGCCTCATCTCATCTCAGCCACGATCATCGCCACGTTCGTCCTCACTCTCTCTCGCGCCATACCGCAGCCTGTTTCCTTGTTGCATTCGGTGAAGTTCACAACCGAGACTCAGCTCAACCAAGACCGGCTCGTCTGTTTAGTCTCTCAGCCATACATTGCACCCCTATGACCACCGAAGTAGCGCTCAACTTCTCCCTCATCTCTTCCCCTTTCTCCTATAGCCAGCGCGCCCAAGTCTTGCTCAGTTCCGCCATGGCCGAAACCCCCTGAAGCTCAGAGCCGAGATCAATTCGAGCAATAGAGCATCCCATTTCCAAATCCCTTTGGTCTAGAGCATCACTATAACATCCCCAATTTCGGGTTTCTACTAAAAGCTAATTTAAAATTAATTAATTTCAAATTTTGGTTTTTCTTCAGTGTTCTAATTAACCTGGCATCCTTATCCATCCAAAATTGGAGTTCAATCTTTCATCGTCCGCAAAGTCAAAATTCCTAATTCCGGTCCTTATTCGAAATTTCATCTAAGTTCCAAAATGCTCTAAAAATCTCAAAACCTATTGAGTTAGGTTCCAAATATTCTAAAATAATTTTGGGAATTGTTCCAAGATTTTTAGAATCTCTCTGGTATTTTATCTCTCGCGGTCTTTCATCAAAATCAGTATATTCGTTCCGGAATAATCTAAATTCCAAAATTCATCAAAATTCAGTGAAAATAATTTTATTGGGTTCCAAATAATCTATAGTATTTTTAGAAATTTTTCTAGGATTTTTAGATCATTTTTACTATTTTATTCCTCGCGTTTTTGTCTCTTCATTTCTTCCAACCAACGAGAAAGCAACACGTGGCGGGGTACTGTTCATCTTCTCCAACGTACCAGGTCTGTACAGAATTGATTCCAAAGCTAGCTTCAACTTCAACCCTTCATATCTTTCTCCATGAATGTCCAAATCATACATGGCTGGATCCGTTGCGAAGAGGAAGACGAGGAGAACCCATTCCCCATGACCATTCATCTTTTAACCCACCAGATTTTGATTAATTGATTAGAAACCGTTTTGCACTAAAACCTCAATAACTCGGCCGTTTCTCAACGAAACGACGAGCTTCCACTTCTCAAACGTGCGTATCGACGTTCTCTACCCCGTGCTCATCTTAGTTTTGAGAAATCTCGTGTTTTCGAGAGTTTTGGCCATAGTGCCGTCGGCCGTTCATGACACCACTGCGGTAACGCTGCCGCCGCTTCCTACTCGCGTTCGCTGGCTCCGCCGCCGCCTGCTCCTCAGCGCTGCGCCACCTCGTCTGCCGCCCCAGCCGACCTCGCCGCCGTCCCCTCCGCCGAGCCCTGCCCTTCCTTCGGCCGACGCCATTTCTTCCTGGCTTCCTCTGTTTCTAGAACAAATGGAGAAGGAAGTACAGTAGTTTCGCGATGCTACAAAGACAATTTCTCAATTTCATGATTTTACTTCTTGTCAAACTTCCTTTGACCCGTTCTTCTCCATCCGAACTCGGAATCGAGTGATTCAAATTTCTAAATTCATCCTCTATCTGCCAGTATTTTTATTATAATTTTTAGTTTCTTTTTAATTTATTTTATTCTTTTCATGCACCGTTTTGCGCGTAGTCGACGAAGCTGCCGTAGTTGTCGACGAAGAAGAAGAGCTTCAGAACAGCGCATCGCACCTCATCGACGAAGGCAAGTCTTCCTTGACGCATTTTGTACCCAATTTTGTAAATGCTTTTGAAACTGTTTCTTTAAACATGCATTGCTATTTATATAAAGATGATGTTAAATATAGGTTGGTAGTTAATCCGAATTGATAATACCACCTTGATGTTGAAATCCATGTTCAATTGTAACCCTAGGTTGCTGTGATATATCATGATCATATTAGGTTGTGATATATTTTGTTTAGTGCGTTAGATAAGCTTAGTTATGAATTGGTTAAAATACCTATGGATGGGTTGCTTTGAAAATGTTGTTGAAATGTGTTTTTCTGAAATCAGTAGCAAAGAGATTGTCATTGTGATTGCAAAATAAAATAAAAAGGAAAATGGTTTAGATTGGGGCGGAATGGTTTGTCGAATGGTGCAGCATGAAAGAACCGGTCTTGGTTTGTGGAAGCCGCCCTAGTCAAATTAAGGACCGACTCTTATGATTGTCCATTCTTAGCACAACAAGACAACCACATGTTAAATGGGCTCGACTGGCTGAATAATTTGTAGAAACCTAACTTAGACTCACCAGATGGTGGAATGTGCGTGCATGATAGAGGCAAGTCGATTTCACCTGCAGCAAGAGGGGCTTCTATATCGGGCGATAGAACCCTAATAGCAGTGAAACCTCACGGTGAGTCGGGTTAGGCGATACATTGTAAGGCCTTGTCATGATATCTCTGCAAGCACACCTAAGGAAGTGTGTTAATAGCTTGGCATCAAGAGAATATCATGTCTTGTGGGTAAAGTGTACAAACTCGCAGAGTAAATAAACTATTCAAATAGCCGTGCCTACTGTCAAGGCGAAGGCAAAGAATGTTTTGCATATTGGTAGTCTTTTGGTTTTGTTTTCGAAAATGAACTTTCAGATTCGGGAGAGGTTAGAACTCTCGGATGTGCCTCTGGCGGCTAGAGCCAGTCAAGTAGATGGAACCTGTTTTGATCATGACAGATAGAGTCATGAGTTGGTTTACCTTAATCTTTTTAAATGTGACGGATAGAGCTCAGATACTAGTGATTGGTGGCTAGAACCTTCACTAGAGATATAATTATTTCAATAGATATAAATATTTGATAAATCTGCTTTACAAAAATTTATTACAAGTAAAGTTTGTTGAAAATGTGGCTTTATGCAAAAGAACCATATTAAGCCTTCTTTGATATAGCCTTCATCACGCATTTTTACCAAGACTTGCCGAGTACTTTATGTACTCACATGCTACACTCAAATCATCTCTCAGAAGGTTGAAGCTATCGAAGGAGATCACCTGGACTAGGACGCGCTCCCTACTCGATTGCCTGTGGGCATATGGTTGGGTCATTACTTGGAGTTTTCGTCTTCCGCTGCAGTTATTCAAGTTGTTCAGCCTGTTAAGGCGGTTTTGGTAAATCTCTACCATAAGGTTATTGTTTTTATTTGATGTTATTTATTACTTCAATATTTAATCCTGATATGGTCATTGATTTACCATTTATTTTGATCTGTGTACTAGCTACTGATCTGGGACTAGTACAGAAATGCACAGGAGGTTCCGGATGGTAAATCTGGGGTCTCACAATCACCAAGCACTGCTGATTAAAAGCCCTCAAAAACATTTGAGCTTCTTCATGCAAAATCTTGTCGCCATCAAGCCCCTTCTTCCCACTACGCCACCGATCGCAGGACTCCTCACCACTCTTCGGTCATAAGAAATACCAAAATGGACTCGAACACGTGGATGCTCAAGTCATTACTCGTGCAAGCTCTCACACCGTGGTTCTTCTTCTCCACCGAGCCACCATTGCCGCCGCCCAAGATTGACGCCTCTCTCTGACTTCCTACGAATCGGTAACACCTCATGTGCACCTCGTCGAGCTTGTTCCCCTGTCTTTGCTGTCATGGGAACTTCACGAGTGCTGCCGCCCTTCCGCCCAAGCCGGTGCTCTGCTTTCGGGTCATTGTCGCGTAGGGCCCCCATGTCAGTCCCTCAGGGGAAACTCCAATGAATCGGTAAAAGGCGCTTTCTTCCATATGAAAGCGTATTTTCAATCCCCAATTCCATTTCCATACCGAATGAAATTCAATTTTGAATATCTTTTGCAATTTACATCAAAATTCAGTGGGACAAATTTCTATATTCATTTAAAATCCATAAGAATCCAAATATGCAAAAGTATTTAATTCTTGAACTACAGAATTATTATTCGAATTAAACTTTGATTAATACCCCATTGTGGTCTTTAATTCAAATCTGTGCACAGTAAGACATAAAGCAATAAAATAAATATTCATATGATGGTAAGACTAGGATTAATTCAAAACTACAAAAACATTTAATTTTTGAGTCATAGAGCAATTATTAAAATTTGAAATAACATAAACACTCTTATGGACCCTATTGCACACATGAAAAATATATATCATAAAATCATAAATAAATTAGAATGTGCTTCTGGAATTATGAGAAGCTCAGATATGCAAAAACATATAACTTTTGATCTGTGTTTAATTTGCTTACTTTGCAAATATTAATAAGCTTTGATATGACCATTTATAAGAGTAAGTGCATAATAGCTCATAAAATAGTAAGAATACCTTGAATAGGTTCCTGGAATCAATAGAGAACCAATTATGTAAAAATATTTAAAGTGAAACTTATCTTGCATTCTTTGATGCAAGAAAGTGCAAACAACAACAGCAAATAAATATATAATCCATCGCAATTAAAGCTAAAATAATGCCAAACCAACTTTAAAACACTTCTAGGATTGCTTCCTGCTAATACATGAAAAATTAATCAAGGATCATGTATAGTGTAGTTAGAAATTAAGTTTGAATCGTGGCCGAATTAAGATTACCAATATGATCATTTGAGCTACTTCAACTATAGATATAATAACCTGTCTAAATACTAAAACTTGTAAAACTGGTTTATAAACATTGTACAAAGTTCATACTACCATATTCTATAAAAAGAATCTTATTTCATCAAGGTTTGCATATTATTTTTATTAGTTCAAAACCCTTAAGAGTTAATCATTCGCTTCGCGTTCTCTCCGATTTCGTAAACGTAAACTTCATAATGCCACATAAGCCTTTTCAACGATGAATATAATGTCTCGTCTAAACCCTAAAACTTATGAAATTAATCCAGTAGTGCTCTTCAAAGTATAGCCTACCCAAATATGAAAAGATAATCTCACTTCACCATGATTTACATATTAATCTTGTTAACTTAATAACCCTAAGTGTCCACATTCCTAAAGACCGTAATATGAATGAATGAACTTTGAATATAAATGAGAAATTAATAATTATAATGTTTGTATCACCAGAACCTTCTCAAATATCATGTAAATTTGGTCAGTAGCCTAAATCAGAAGATCTAACCAGCGTAAAGCTAATTCTAAGCGAAATCAATTAAAGATAAAGAACTAATCATTCATAGTCTAATGTGATCATTTAAGCCTTTTCATTAACTCGCAAAGCAGCTCATCTAAATCTGAATTTGGTGAAGAACAGCTTAGAAATGATCTTTAGAATATGATCTACCGTAATCTAAGAAAATATTCTTATTTCATCTTGCTTTGAATCTGAATCCTAATAGAGCAAAACCCATAAGTAATAAGGTTGCCAGAAATGTATTATGAATAGTAAATCAATGAACTTTGCAACTAATAATTAATTTTATTAATCCAACCAATCTTTGCATCTTGAATTCGTAAAATAAATTAATAAATTCATAAAGAGCAATCTCTGTTTCTTGTAAAGAGTTTTATTTGTTCTTGCTATCTATTTTCTTTTTGCCCTTATTGAAGTTAGTATTTTGTTGTATTCCCGTTGTTCGACGTGTAGAACCTGACGTCTCTAACTTCGTCATCGCCATCGTCAACCGCAATCCTCGACTTCATCGTAAAACGACAAATAAGCAAGGCAAGCACCTCCTTAATCATGTTGATCCCAGTACTTCACCTACAATATGTTGTTTTTGTAACTGTATTATGCATGCGAGTAATTCTCTATAAAAACTGCTATTCTGGGTAGAACAATAATTATCCCTGTGAATTATGGATTTCCTTAATATGATTGACAATGTGAACCTTGTAACCGTAAGTATGGTTTAGACATGAATTAATGTCACTGTGGGTATAAACGATAGATATCATATCTGCTTAGCCATGCTCAACGTTAAAATTGTTCATTTTCAACTTGTTGATTTAATCAACTGCTATTTTGAAAAGGTTGCTGTTAGTTTACTAAAAATCCAAAATAAAACTATGATTTGGATGTGGGCGACTATTGGCAATAGCCGGAGGTACAAAAAGGAACTGCACGTAGTGTAGGGTGGAGTGTTGCCCATGTCACATTAAGGACTGAGCAATGGGACGCTATTGATCCAAGATTTTCGTGCAACCACGAGGGCTATTTATGGGGTAGCCTTAGCCTATTAAGTTGTTTAGATATGGCTTTGCTCATTGGTAGGCGGGAGCTTGCAGAGGCATTCCGGTTTGGATTGCTTGTGAGGGCTTCCACACGCTCGTGTGGGTAATTGCTTGGCTTGCAGTAACTGCATGCATACCGTGTTCGAAACATTGTGTTGGGTGTGTGAAAGTGGATCCACGGCTTGGGTGTGTGTTTTTGGTTCTATGGCGAGGGTTAACGTCCCGGGCTGGATCGAAGTCATGTCTAGGTAATGTAACGGCTATGTATGATCGCCTGGCAGGCACACAGCTATTGGAGGCGTGTGTCAAAATGATCTCGCAAAAAGGTTGATCATTCCTTGTGGGTAAAGCTATACATCTCTACAGAATATAAATCTAATCGATTAGCCACGCCTCATGATTATGGGCACTTGGTGAAGTCATTCCAATGTTAGATTTTGGTATTTTCAAAATCGGAGTTTCGATTTGAAACCTGCTTTTGGCAACTGGTTTTATGTCCAAAGGAATCGATATATATGGCTATTCAGTCGGGTAGACTGGTTGTGGAATTGTATTTACTTTCATGTAAATTTACTTGTTCCTTAGCGATTTTATAAATGCGAATTGCAATCTAATACTAGTCTATGATTTACTTTCTTTGAGCAACTGCAAAATATCTAGAGCCTGTCATTGATTAAGCCTGCATGCTTAATTATTTGCATTTGTGAACCACTATCAAGTCTTGCGGAGTACGAAAGTACTCACCCTTGCTTATTCGTTGTTTTTAGGTGTAAAGTTAGCGATGCCTCGAAGGTCTGTTTTCATCGCAGGTTGCAGGATCCTTATTGCCGTAATCTTTTCTAGGGATTTATGCCTGGTCAGTTGCCTGCGGGTCGGATGGGTACACTACAAGGCTTTGCTTCTTTTGCTGCTAGATTCTCTGAGTTGTAAGATTTATTTGTATAATCGTTTCCGCTTAATTATTATAATGTATGGTTGTGATTCTAATTGTTGTAAATGTGCGTACTAGCTACTGATCCAGGGACTAGTACTGCAAGCACATTAGATTTCCATTTTTACATTCTGTGTAAAAATGGGGGTCGTTACAAATGATTCAAGTGATTTTGGTCTTTTTAATTAATACACGACTTCAGCATTTAACATTAGTAGTGAAATAGTATTTTACATGTAACGAAATCATCTAAATAATTTAAATAAGTATTAAAATCATTGAAACAGGTATTGACACAACTTAAGCGATCGCCAAAGACAATAAAACCCGTGAGAAATAGTGCTAACATGTGGACCGAAAGGTATTTGCACGCCAACTTAATATATGGAGGCAAATTAAATGATAATTAGATATGGGCCGGTAAATTGAAAAAACATGTGACTTATGGAGTATTTTTGGAATTTTTCAGAAAAAAAGAATAAAACTGCCCTTGCGAAATGAATCGAGACTGAGAAAAGTGCTAAAGAAATGGAACGGCAAATGTGAAAAGAAACAATTAATATCGAGAAACAGATAGCAACTAGTGCTAGCTAGCTGGATTCTCACGTTGTCTTGATTAGTACATTCTTAATGCATTTGCAATGCTCCCTTACTGAAATTTATGCATCTACGTGATATTCAAGGTAGCTCATTTGCTTTTAACGTCCTTAAATCAGGAAAAAAAGAAAAAAATCCTAAAAATTATTTTATTACTCAAGTCAAAAAAAAGAAAAGATCTACACTACTTATTTTGATGAGGCTAGATTATAACAATGAAAATTAAATGAACAATCTCTCTGTCTTGTTTCATCTGCAGCTCATAGTTTTTGCCATACACGAAAGTAAACAAAAACAAAACAGGTGACACCTTGTAGGAGTGATTCCTCATTTGGTAGATGAGGGTTTATCTATTCTCCAATTTGCGGACGATACAGTATTATTTATGGACCATAATTTTGAGGAGGCGAAAAATATGAAACTTATATTATGTGCTTTTGAACAGCTTTCTGGCCTGAAAATTAATTTTCACAAAAGTGAAGTATTATGCTTTGGTCAGGCAAAAGATTATGAGGTAGATTACTCCAACTTGTTTGGTTGTAAGGTAGGCTCATTTCCGTTTAGATATTTGGGTATCCCAATGCATTATAGGAAGTTGAGTAATTTGGAATGGAGGCCGGTAGTAGAGAGAATTGAAAAAAGATTAAGTGGCTGGAAAGGAAAGCTGTTGTCGGTTGGTGGGCGGTTGGTGTTGCTTAATTCTGTGTTATCTAGCCTGCCTATGTTTATGATGTCTTTTTTTGAGGTCCCTCGGGGAGTCCTCAAAAAGATAGACTATTTCAGATCTCGTTTCTTTTGGCAACATGATCAGCATAAGAAGAAATATCGTCTTGCGAGATGGGACGTTCTTTGTCAACCTAAAGATCAGGGTGGGTTAGGGATTTTAAACCTTGACCTCCAAAATAAATGTCTGTTGAGCAAGTGGTTGTTCAAGCTGTGCAATGAGGAAGGGACATGGCAAAGGTTATTGAGAAACAAATATTTTAAAGGTAAGTCTTTAGGCCAGCTAGAAAAGAAACCTGGGATTTCGCATTTTTGGGGTAGTCTGATGGGGGTTAAGAACCTTTTCCTAAACCTAGGGTCCTTTATCTTAAAAGATGGGACCCAAATAAGGTTTTGGGAAGATATTTGGTTGGACAACTTATCATTCAAAGTTCAATACCCATCCCTTTATAATATTGTTCGTAAGAAGCATGCTACTGTCGCTGAGATCCTAGGGTCTTCCTTGCTAAATGTGTCTTTTCGGAGAGCTTTACAGGGGACTAACTTGCGTCAATGGGAGAGTCTGGTAGCGCGAACGGTTAACATTTATTTACAAGGGGTCTGATCGATTCAGATGGAATCTTCGTAGTAATGGGATGTTCTCGATTAATTCCATGTATAAGTTTCGATTAATAATGGAATTAAAGTTTCTCAGAGATTTGGCAAACTAAATTACCTTTGAAGATTAAGATCTTCTTGTGGTATATGAAGAAAGGGGTGTTATTAACTAAAGATAATTTAGTTAAGCGTAATTGGCGTGGGGATAAGTTCTGTTGTTTTTGCAAATCAATTGAAACTATCCAGCATCTCTTTATCGAGTGTAGTTATGCTAAATTTATTTGGCGTGTAGTATACATGACTGTGGGTTTGGCTCCTCATACTACCAATCATTTATTTGATGGGTGGGTGAATCAACGGGGTTCAGATCAGGTACCTGTATTACTAACCGGTGCTGCTGGGATTTGTTGGGCCTTATGGCGTACAAGGAATGATGCTGTTTTTGACAATTGCAAACCTAAATCTTTCTTGCAGGTCTTGTTCAAAGGAACGTACTGGCTTCGCACATGGGTCAAATTACAGCGAAGTGATTTGATTAAAGATGGTCTCCTCAATGTTTGCCGTCTGTTGGAGACAGCTGCTTTGCAGTTATTCGCCTCGTGTGGCTGGTTTCCTGTTCCTAGGATTGGTTACCCTGTTTGATTTGTTTTGGTGCCTTTGTCGAAACTGTGTTTGATTCTTATGTTTTGTAATAAGTTGGGACTGATTCTCTCTAAGAGAGATGAAGCCGGAATTTTGTTTCCATTATCTAAAAAAAGGTGACACCTTGTATATTTTTTTTTAGATAATGGAATACAAAATTCGGCTTCTTCCCTTTAGGAATCAGACCAAACTTATTACGAATGTCAACAAAATTTAAATGCATCAAGCTTAACCAAATCAACTAGCAGAGTACCCAATCCTAAACACAAAAGGCCAACCGAACGAAGTAAATAACTCCAAAGCCACAGTTCTCAACCCGACGACACACATCTAAGAGACATGCTTGGGTGACTTCACACCGCTGTAATTTGGCCCAAGTTCGAAGCCAATGTGTTCCTCTGAATAAGACCTGCAATAGAGATTTAGGAAAGCGCTTGTCAAAAACAGCATCATTTCTAGTTAGCCATAAGGCCCAGCAAATTCCGGCAACCCCTGTAAGTAAAACAGAACCTTGGGCAATCCCTCCCTGCTTCACCCACCCATTAAATAAATGATGAATAGATACAGGAGATGGAATACCCAAAGTTACATATACAACTCGCCAAAGGAATTTAGCATACCAACAATGGATGAAAATATGATGAATAGTTTCAGGAGAACTGCAGAAACTGCAGTATTTATCCCCATGCCAGTTACGCTTCATCAAATTATCTTTAGTCAATATCACTCCTTTCTTAATATACCACAAGAAAATTTTGATCTTCAAAGGTAACCTCGTAAGCCAAATTTCCTGTGATACTTTAATACCATTGTTAACCAGGTATCTGTACATTGATTTAACAGAGAAGATACCATTATTGGTAAGATGCCACTTGAAACTATCAGTCCCCCCTAATAAACTAACACTCATCATTCGCTCTACTATAATCCCCCAGTCTCTAAGGTTATTCCCCATTAAAGATCTCCGAAAGGATACATTCAGTGGGAAAGCCCGAAAGACTTCAGCCACCGTTGCATGTTTCTTCCTAACAATATTAAACAATGAAGGGAACTGAGCTTTCAAGGTAGAATTGCCCAACCAAGTATCTTCCCAAAACCTAACTTGGGATCCATCCCTTAAAATATAAGACCCTAAGCTTAGGAATTGCGTTTTGACCCCCATTAGACTGCTCCAAAAATGAGAGTCACCTGGTTGCTTCTCCACCTGGCTTAAAGTTTTGCATTTTAAATATTTCTTTTGAAGTAATTGCTGCCATATCCCTTGCTCATTACATAATTTGAACAACCACTTGCTCAACAACCTTGTATATAGATATAGATAGATAATCTCTTCTTTTCTTTCAAGTGGATTGGGAGGACTGCTTCGTTCGCTGAAAGATACGGGAAGCGAAAAAAAAATACAGAAGAGTGATTAACAACACATACCCACCCCGACATATTACGATACGGAATAATTATATATGCAACCGGTACAGAGCAGAGGGTGAAAGAAGCACCGAACGATAGAAGGGGAATGGAAATGAGAACCAAAGCACTGCCACTGGATGTGGATGGTCAATTCTGAAAAACCCGTTTGTCCAGCTCCCGGCCGGCCGCCGTAATAAACTCCAAAGCACGAAGACAATGAGTGCGTCACTTGAAAAGTCGCCCGTCAATTCGAACGAGGAGTCTGGAGGAAACGGGCGGGGCAGCCGGGGCTAGATTCATCATTAGGCCATTCCAGCCGGGTCTGGCTCTCTTTCCCGTTTTATTTCATCTGCAGCTCATAGATTTTGCCATACACGAAAGTAAATGAAACAGGTGACACCTTGTGTATATACTAGATCAATACCTATGCGTTGCTACGAAAAATAAAATTGGTAACGAAACATAAAGGTCAAGCAATAAAAGAAAATTGTACTACAAGATCAAACATCTATTTCTCCCGATTATAAAAGTTTTTATGGTTTCTTCTTGGGAGATTTAGATATTTGCCATTCTTCAATTTCAAACTTCGACGCCATGTACAAATTATGCCACTGGAGTGGCATTTTTTGTACATGGTGTCGAATTTTCACGTTGAAAGGTGGCAAATATCCAATTAATTCTTTCTTCTTTCTTCTTTCTTTGGTATGATTTAAAACCAAATATATTGTACGTAGCAATATATATTACCAATCTCAAAAATCAATTAATCATTTTTATCCCTTTTTGCAATTTATATTACCAGTTCGTGTTCCTCTTCCTCTTGCCATGCCTGTAGCACGCGCTCCTCGGTGCCATTGACCTCATCTTCCTCGTCGCCTCGCTCGCCTCGTCATCCACCGCCTTCTCAGGGGTGACACGGAGCTTCCCCCGAGCACAAGGCGCTACTGCCGAAGCCACGGCCATTCCAGACCACTGGCTGCTACGCGGTCGCGCTTGGGGCATCTGCCATCTTTGCTGCGGTGTCCGCCGTCCTCCTCACGCTCGCGTTCTTCCTCCTGCCGAGCATGCCATGGCATGCTGTGGAGTCTGCCTTCCTCGTCGCGCACGCCATGGCTGCGTGGTCAGTCGCCTCGGAGAAAGGGGCCACCGTTGCTACCTAGTCTTTGCACCTCCGCATCTTCTGGATCGCCACCGCTCTCGGCGCCGCGCTCTTCTCCGCTTCGGTGGTGGTCCGCTGCGCCGACGGTTCGCTGCTCTTCCCAGATGACCCTCTCGCCTTTGCCGGCCTACTCGTCTTCATGCCTCTGATGTACCTACTCATCACTGGCTTCACCGGCCATGACGCCGGAGCCCATGAAGGTGAACTAGAAAACACCAGCGCCAAGGTGCCCGCCACGCCTTGCGCCACCGCGTCTCCTCTCTCTCTCGCGACATTCAACTGGATCAACCCGTTTATCTTCAAGGGATATACCAATGACTTTCTCATCGCCGACGACGTCCCACCGGTGTCGCCGGGCAACCGCGCCAAAGCATCGTACGATTTGTTCACGTCCAACTGGTCGGCACTGGGGTCACGGCACCCGTGGGTGCCGCGCTCTAGCTATCCTTCTAGCTGCAATTACTACTGACCGCGGCGCTCAGCCTCCTGCGCCTCGCGGCCATGTATGTCGGTCCAACTTATTGATCGGTTAAATCGAGTTCATTAAATCGCGGTGGCACGACATGGGAGATCTTGAATGAATTCCTTAATTGATTCTATGAAAATCTGACAAACATATATAGAGTACAAAAGTAACGATTGGCCGGCTATTAATTACTAGCAATAATCAGGGATTTTGCTATAATAATCAACCATATTTAGAGAGATATGGCTGACTGTAAATCAAGAAAGAATAATTAGCTATAATGACCGGCCATTATGGAGATATGGCGGGGGAGGCGGGCTAGGAAGAACAGACCGCTGCCACTAATTGCAAATTTATATTAGTCGCGATATAGATAGACAATCTCTTCTTTTCTTTCAAGTGGATCATGAGGCCTGCTTCGTTCGTTGGAAGTAGAGGTGGGCATCGTGCCAGGCCGGGCTGGCTCGGCATTAGGGATGGCAGTTTTACCCATGGGTACCCGACCCGATAAGAGTGGGTATGGGTAGCACTTTAGACCTATGGGTTTACGGGTTTGGGTACCCGATAAGCCCATAGGATGGGTGTGGGTGTCAATTTGTACCCATGGATACCCAATGGGTATCCTATGACATGTGGGCCCACTTTTTTAGAGGTATATTAGAAAAACAAACTCACGGACTACTTGGCTGAGTCGGCTCCTCCCTGATTCCCCTCGCCCCCATCACCTCCCTCCCCTTGCCCCATCGCCTGATTGCTTCGGCCTCCCTCCCCTCGTCTTTGCCTCCCTCGGCGGCGGACGCCTGCTCCTCCCCTCGCCGCCGACTCCTCCCATCGGCTCCCTACGGTTCGGCGCGCATAGTGCCCTAAAAAAGAGAGAAAGGAGATGTGAAAAGATAGAAGGAGAGGGGGAGGAGCATGCGACTGCCGTAGCGCCCCCACCTCTCTGCCTTCGCCCTTCGGTGCTCGCGCACAGATCTGTGCCCGTGGGTACCCATTGGGTATTGGGTACCCATTGGGTTTGGGTATGGGTACAGATCTGTACCCGCAAAGCTTAATGGGTTTGGGTAGACGGGACTTTGTTCGGGTTTGGGTTTGGGTTTAAGGCAGTGGTACCCGGAGGTACCCACCCGATTGCCATCCCTACTCGGCATGGGCCCATCGTGTTTCGTGCCTGAACCATGCCGGGTCGTGACGGTCCGTCGTGCCCTCCGTGCCGTGCCGGGCTGGCCCGACTCACCTTCGGCGAGCCCAAGTGCCGCCCATTTGCGCTTCATGCCTGCTTCGTGCCATGTCAGCCCAGGCCTAGCCCATTTGCACTATTGTGACGAGAAGAAAGAAACCAGAGATACATGGAGTTAAGACAGTGGATACAAATATTATAGAAAAAAGAACTAAAATTTATTTATTCTTAGAACGAGGGGAATATACTGAACACGAGCGAGAGTGAGGAAGAGAGGCAATGAAGATTGAGAGAGACAGATGAGCGAGGGAGAAATTGAGAGAGACAGATGAGTGAGAGCTGACCCATCTCTCTCAAGTGTCGATGGTGGTGTGGCGCTCATGCTGTTGGATACGTCCATAACGCTCACGCTCTGTGGGTCGATGAGCTTCATACTGAGCTTCTTCCTCACGACCTTGGTCATCGGCCCGACACGGCCCGTGCTACAGTGTCATACCGGGCTGTGCTGCCCATCGTATTCGATTCTCGAGGCCGGCGGCCCGCCTCTGATGTCGTCTGCTGGCAAGACGCCCACTTCTTGTCAGGGCGGGTTTCGGACCGTGCCGTGTCCATCGTGCCTCGGATCGGTCCAAAAGAGTCTGGCTCGAGTGCCCACCTCTAGCTGAAAGATAGGGGAAGGAAAAAAAAGCGATTTATACAACACATACCCACCCCCGACATATTACGATATGGAATAATTATATATGCAACCGGTACAGAGCAGAGGGTGAAAGAACCACCCAACGATAGAAGGGGAATGGAAATGAGAACCAAAGCACTGCCACTGGATGTGGATGGTCAATTCTGAAAACAGATAAACTAAAGAACGGTATACCGTTATTTACTAAACCAACGGTACAACTAACCACCCTTGGATTTAGGTCTATGAAACTTATCTATGAAACTTTTTTAATGAAACACAAAACCTTATGAAACTTGAAACCTCATGAAACCCATAAAACTTATCCATGAAACATCACAAAACTTTATGAAACTTATCTGTAAAACATCACAAAACTTCATGAAACTTATCCGTGAAACATCATGAAACTTACCCGTGAAACCTAGTAATGAAACTTACCCGTGAACCTAATGAAACATGCTATACCGTGAAACTTACCTGTGAAACTTAGTAATGAAACTTACCCGTGAACCTAATGAAACGTGCTATACCGTTGGAAGTGATTCCCAACGGTATAGCGTATGGTAGTTGCTCTCTTCTGAAAACCCCGTTTGTCCAGCTCCCGGCTGGCCGCCGTAATAAACTCCAAACCGCGAAGACAATGAGTGCGTCACTTGAAAAGTCGCCCGTCAATTCGAACGAGGAGTCTGGAGGAAACGGGTGGGGCAGACGGGGCTAGATTCATCATTATTTGTATCGCCAGCAGAACTGGAACAGGAATCGGAGTCGAGACCAAGCGTTGATTCTGCTGGTGAGCATAATGTGTTGTAAAGTAAAGAGTAGAGACAAATTGATGTGTATGAACACTTGTGATTTTTTCATTGATGATCACAATGTATATATACATGGTGAATGGGTGGATTCACACCCATTCATGAATTACAGTTTGAGGGAGAGATGAGAGACGGTTATACTTCTAATCATCGCGTTGGTTGATTAAGAAGGTCGTTCTTCAGTTATGCTTCGCGTCGTTTGGTTTAGCGGTTGTATGGATGAGATCATCCTCCAAGTTTGTTCGCAACACTCCCCCTTGATCGAATCCATCTTCTGAGATCAATATGGAATTATATTGTCCATTTCTTGACATGCCTAATATCATCCTCTAAAAACCCAGTGGGAAAAATAGATGATACGACATATAAACTGTATTAATATTGCCTCATTAAAAACTTCACATGAGAAAAACCTCAAAGAGGGAAAAACTCATACAAAGAAAAGAGTACAATATAATATTAAACAGGTTATTTATTAGAGAGAGAGACTCCCCCTGATTCCTGCAAATCTCTAAGTCGTCTCATACCAATTCCCTCAACACATTTAGAAAATGTAGAATAAGGTAGAGACTTTGTGAATAAATCAGCAAGATTATCACATGACTTAGTTTGCAGAATGTTTATTTCCCCACTCTTTTGCAATTCATGGGGATAAAACAATTTTGGAGCAATATGTTTAGTGATGTTGCTCTTAATATAACCTGTCTCCATTTGAATCACACATGCAGCATTATCTTCATAGATAATTGTTGGAGATTCAATGGAACCAAGACCACATGATTGAAGTATGTGGTTTATCATTCTGCGAAGCTAAACACATTCTCGGGAGGCCTCATATAATGCAATTATTTCAGAATGATTGGTAGAGGTAGCCACCAAAGTTTGTTTGGAAGATTTCCAAGAGATGGCTGTTCCACCTTGTAAGTATACAAAGCCGGTCTGTGATCTGGCATTGTGGGGATCAAATAAATAGCCAGCATCTGTATATCCAGTTAAAGTCGAATCTCGGTTTCTTCCATAGAAAAGACCAAGATCTCTTGTATCATTGAGATATCTAAAGACATTCTTCACTCCAGACCAATGACGCTTGGTGGGAGCAGCATTGTGTCTTGCAAGTAGATTCACTGCAAATGCAATGTCCGACCGGGTACTATTTGCAAGATACATGAGCGCACCAATAGCACTAAGATAAGGGTACTCGGGTCCCAATATCTCTTCTCCATCACCCCGAGGTCTAAAAGGGTCTTTCTCTACGTCTAGAGATCTGACCACCATAGGGGTTCTAGATGGATACGACTTATCCATATTGAATTTCTCCAATATTTTCTGAATATTACTAGCTTGATATACAAAAATTCCTGAAGGTAAATGCTCAAGTTGCAAACCTAAGCAAAATTTGGTTTTACCCAAATCCTTCATCTCAAACTCCGTCTTTAAATGATGACGTGCTTCATTAATATCAGTTTCATTGCCGATGATGTTGAGATCATCAACGTACACCGAAATGATACAGAATCCTGTAGAGGCACTACACCATGCCCTAAATATACCGACAGCTTGTCTGTCGCTAAAAGCCACCTATAGCGACAGCATGTCTGCCGGTAAATCTTTACCGACAGAAAAAAGTGCGGTGTAAGTCACAGCCGGTAAAAACTTTTAGCGACAGACAACTCTTTACCGATGAACCGTTTGCCTTTGATTTACTACTTTTACCGACGGACAAATCTTTACCGATGAGACATCTTTTACCGGCAGACCGTTTGCCTTTGATTTACTACTTTTCTTGACGGACAAATCTTTACCGACAGACATCTTTTACCGATGACAAAGCTTTTCTTGGAGATGTGGTGACGCTAAAATTAATTTTCCATTTTTTAAGCACTTATAACATTTGACTAAGCAATCGCAAGATTCTTGCTAATACTTTCAACAGATGAAAACATATACTCCAATCGAGATCAACAATCATAACACCGCAACTAAACATCCACACATTATCACTCAAGAATATCAAATAGAATTCATTCCATTCCAGTTATATTAAGATACAAGTCCAGTACCATCTTTTTACATCAACACTGACAGCTAAAAAGAAATCACAAAATCAATACACGTCTTCACAAATAGCAGATTTCACAAGTCCAATAGATCAGCTGGAATGGAGTCCTTCCACCCCTGCAGGATGTAGGACTACCAGCTGGCT
The DNA here is from genome assembly GCA_036346375.1 of Guadua angustifolia. Lineage (NCBI taxonomy): Eukaryota > Viridiplantae > Streptophyta > Magnoliopsida > Poales > Poaceae > Guadua > Guadua angustifolia. The sequence goes on from JAYEVE010000462.1 coordinate 192,041, forward strand.
GCCCTCGTCGTCGGTGTCGGAGCAGAGGCGCTGCAGGAGACCGCACTTGAGGAGGAGGGGGAACTACAGGTAAAAACACTATGATAAGGAAGAATGACACCAAAAGAACATGGCAGTCAAGCATTCCATTGAGAGATTAAAACTAAGGGGCTGTTTGGTTTCTAATAAGACTATGCAGGGTAAATTTTGTAATTACCTCTCCAATATCCATAGCCTGTGATCTCACTTTTGCATTCACCTCCTGGCCAACCCAAACAAATATGTCCTGAGTGACAATCAAGAATGTAAACGTCCTCTGTCATCAGATCATCCTGAGTAAAGTGGTGTATTTCTTTGACCTGATCAAGTAGATTTTAAAAGAAGGTTTAGTATGAGACATTCAAATACACTGAGCATCAAAACCTTAACATCTATGTTTTGCTTACCTTTACATCTCCTTCATGACCCCTCAACAGCAACATTGGTAGCGCAGGAAAGAACAAAAGTGTCAGGGGGATAATGAATTGCACATTTCACTGAGTAGATCCTAAGAAAAATCATACAATGTCTTGTTTGTGATTACCTTTGGATAATATACATGAGAAAAGATGAGGGTCACTTTCATGCTCTCTTCCTATTTTTTGGTTTGAATACTTGGATTTACCACCCAGTAGTTCCCAGAATTGCTCAGTTTCTTTCCCCTCCTTTTGTGACCTGGACGGCAGATCTGGTTGTATGATCAGAATGCTAGCAACAATGAGTCAATGATAGCAATTCAAACTAAGTTTAGATGCCTACTCGGCTACTCCAGCAGTAAAATTTTACAGAGTTGATAACCAGATAACCTGATATAAAAAGACAATTTAAACAAAGTTTAGATGCCTACTCCAGTAGTAAAAACTAAGAACTGCAATGTTATTAGTAGCTCAGTAGTAAAAACCAAAAGCTAGATGATCCTCCAGGCTCCAGAACAAATGCACTGACACTCCCCTCGTGGCCTTGTTTTAGGATTTAGTTGGAATAGCAACAAACTGGAGGAGCTAAAGATAAGAAAGGTCAACATTAACCCATGGAATCTCGAGGCAATGAAGAAAAGGGAAATGTCAGCAAGGGATACTTGAAGATACCCTAAACCATTGAACCCTCTGCTTGACCCTTTACACTTCAGTTCTACCTGACAGAGCAAAGGCAATTAGAATGCTGATCAACAAAGATTAATTTCTTAGCATACAAGAGAATGCTGGACCATCAGAACTAGCAATTTGGTAAATTAATCATACAAAAGCTAGGGCTAGCTGTGTTCATAAGTCATATACTCCAGTAGAGATTGACTAGCTGTGTTCATAACCTATAAATATCAGGTTGAGGGATGTCCGTAAGTCATATACTCCAGTAAGTCATATACAAAAGCTAGCTGTGTTCATAAGCTATAAATACTCCAGTAGGGATTGACTAGCTGTGTTCATATGCCCGCATTTTACCACACGAAAGTTCCTCAACTTTAGGACCCTACATTCATCCCTCATCCCAAACATACTTATAATGCTGGAATCTGGAAACACAGAAATAGCAAGATTGGTTATGTGTGCCTAACAGATGCACCAAAGTAAAACAAACAATGCAAGTTCATTTTTTTGTGCTCATTTAGACTGGAAATTTTCAGCTTATTCCAAGTTTCAGACCTAGTCATGGATCTAAGCTGGTTTTTCTAATGCAAAATGATGGTTATGCTAATGGTGTGATTGCTCCTTGTTACAGAATTGCTTCTATCTATCTGACATGGGCAAAGAGGAAGTTCGGCAACATTACTACTTATTTTAATTTTACATACAGATGAGTGGTGGAGAATTGAACATCTATTCTAGCTAAAGACAAAAGACAGTGAGCGGCAATAGACATCATTTCATTTTGAGGTTATTATTCATATTACCACCAAAGCCGGCAGTTTTGTTCCATCAAAAGAAGTAAACGCTCTATGCCTCTACTCTTCTGCCAGCCAGCAAATCACCCTTATGACTCTAAAAAGTTCTGTTATCACTAATTGCTATGATGTAACTAAGCAAAGAGGAAAAAAGAGGAACAATAAGACATGCAGGTAAACAATTTATACAGTACAACTCATCAAAATAACAAGTGAGTTGAACATACAGATGGTTCAAGTATACACTTCATAGCCCTGCCAGAAAATATACAACAAAAAGGATACGATACTCTGATAGGAAATGATCATCCTTTAAGACTCTTCCTCTAAAAATCAACCGCTGCTGGTTTTGTTAGCCTTAAGCACATGCAGCTACCAAAGAAACCTACACCCCTTTTCTGCCTTGACAGTATAGCATCTTGATACACGCAACCAAAACCCTACGAACCCATGGTCCTATCGCTACCAGTCTACCAGATCGATCAAACAAACAAGGCCACCCATCTGGCAATCCAGCTTCCCTCGATTCATCCGACCCACTTCCACCATCTACAATCCCGCCCATACGGACACAAAATCGAAATCCAGTACGGTCCCACCCAGCCACCCGCAGATGGCAAAGAAGCAACCATATAACCAAGAAAAACATGTATAAGACTGCTTGTTATTACTGCATGTCATACATTAAAGAGCATTGTCTTTCAGATTAATAAAAAAATGGCTTAAGAAACATTTGCTTCAAATTTTACACATCCATCACTAACCGTTCCACAAAGGCAAGCAGTGATTGATGCCATATAACAGACATGATCCTCTCCTCATCAAGAAACCGCGTGAAATGAGCAAAAACTGCATCAAGCACACGGTATGGCAAAGCATATTTCTTATCTAGAAATAGCTTGATAAAGTAACTGCAAGAGATAGATTAGGTTACAGCATGCTAAAAGCAATAACAAGCTATTTAAAAATATAGGGACAAGTAACAACTATATATTTAAAAGAGATAAATTCACATCATCCTAGAAAACACCCAAGCTACACATGCAATGCAGTTGGCAGCCACATGACATTGCATTGCATGTGTAACACGGGTGTTTTCTAATGTAGCACATTGCAATGCGAACATTTCAGTCCATCATGCTACGTGACAAAAGGACTTGACAACATAATTGAAACACAAGCATTGCCAGAACAACCATCCCTTCACATAATGAAATACTTTAGAAGCTAGACGCTCATCCAGATAGCTAAAATGAGGATAATATAGTAGTATATACAAGGAAGTCCTAATTTTAAAGCATACATAAGATGGAAATATTCTGGCCGGTAGATCATTAAATGAACAGTTTGCTCCATATAGGTGAAATCAACCAGGAATTCTAGTGTTGTGGTCTCTATTTGGAAAGTAACAAGAGGGAAAATGTTAGTGCCAGCTACAGGAACCCCTTGGCAACATTATATAAATTTGCAGACAAACACAAGCAAAAGGAGAGGTAAAGTAAAGAGCACTGTGGTTTTTCTGCATCACGTAACAGTTAATCCATATACTATATCAACAGTTGATATATGCAAAAATAAAAGTCATTCAACTAATAATGTTCACTGACCAAAAAACATAATGCATAGTCACAAAAATAAAATTTTACACGCAAAAAATTATGGAAATTTTAAATCTTATGCACAACGAGAATAGAGACTTCAAGGTGCCACAGTTTACCAATAATCTCCTTGCATGGAGTGGAGGAATGGTGACTTTCTGGATAATACTACCAATAATTACTGCTTCACGTAGAGTGCAATCCCTTTCCTGCAGTCACCATTTGTAACATCCCAAAAATTTAATAAAGTGGAAATGAATATTTTAAATTTGAAAATATTTATTTCTGAGTTTCTTGGCATTATTTAATTTTATTTGGATTTCCTTTGGAGTTTGCATTTGCATGAAAAATCAAATAAAGAAAATAGATTAATGGATAATGGTAAAAAGGCAAAAATGTAAAAAGTAAAAATTTAGAAAATTTCCATGAGAACCCTGATCATTTGATTAAATCATTTTAGCCAGCAATTGAGATTTTATGCACAAAATAATGAAGATGTAAAATGAAAAGATAACTTTTTAATCCAAAATAATGTATTGTCGGAATTCACATAAAATAATGGAATCACAATGGAGTTGGAAATTTTACATAAGCATTCTGAAATCAAATCCTTTTGAAATACAAAATTTGAAAAATAATAGAATTCATTGATCTCAAAGAAAAATCAAAATCCGAAACAAGAAATTAGGAGCAGTCACTGTTGTCGGAAAATTAATAATTTTTCGGTAACTCATTTTAATCTGAAAATTTTACCAGACGTCCAAATATATTCATCGACCTTGGTCAAAAAGTTTCACCATTTTCTACCTCTAGTCGACCACCAATAAAATCAGAGAAAACCCTGTTTCCTTTGATCACTCACTGCCATGTGGGCCATTCGTCGCCGTTCCGTTCCGTTGGCACATTGTTGAATTCCCAGTCACTGACAGTGGCCCCAGGTCTCTGCTGCCGAATGCATCGCCCTCTTCCTCCGTTCCTTCCACTGGCGAAACCTTCGAAGCACTGAGTGGAGCAAAGCTAGCGATGACTGCCACGAATCCCACCCAATGCGCTGCAATTCTTGGCTATAAACCTCTCCTCCCTGACCACAATGAAGCCCTCTCTCATTTCCCCTCACCTCTCCTTCCTTCTCCTCAAGCCAAGCGCCGAGAACTCCCTCTGTTCCGCCATGAACCGAAGCCTCGAGCTCAAGGCGCAAGGAAAATCCGAGCAAGAGAGACTTCCATTCCCGAATCCCCTTGAGGTAGAGCATCACCAAGCCACGAGCATTGAAAGCCCTCAAGAACATTCAGCCTCCTTCATGTGAAATCAAGCCGCCGCTTCTTTCTTCTTCTCCGGCCCGTGCAAGACCGTGCAGCTGCTCCGCTTCCTCCATGACGCCAATTCCAGGTGACATAGAACCCCCTCGACTCACCGATGCTATTAGTGCCACCGATTCGAGCCCTAACCGCCTTGTTCATCTTCTCCGGTTGTCACCGCCATGGCCGCCGCCCAAGTCCCATTATATACCAAGGCCCTCTCCGGCCGAATCAACACCGCCTCCAGACTCCCCTTCCTGAGCTGATGCTGCTGGTGCCATCGCATTTGCCAGAGGACCACCAGAAAGCCCTCGCCGCGGAGCCCTAGACGAAGCTCTGTTTTCTGTCTCTGTGCAATGGGACCAGCGAGCAGTCGCCTGAGGTTGAAGAAGACCCGAGCCAAAAGACGTTTCCTTTTGGGTAAAGCGCACTTCAATTTCTCAGGGTATTTCAAATCGGTTAAGAATGAAAGCTTGAATATCTATTTCAATTTTGATTCAGTCTCAGTGCAACAAAGTTGTATATTCATTTGAAATCATAAAGAACATAAATATGTAAAAATATTTAATTTTTGATCTGCAGAATAATTATTTATATCACACTTTGAATATAGTGCTAATATGGTTATAATGGCAACTTGTGAACAATAAGAACTGAGATGGTGAAATGAATATTAATGTGATGTTAGGATCATAATGTATTCAAATATACTAAAATATTCAATTCTTGAATCACAGAACAATCATCTAAATTTAAATTGGATAAACACCCTATTATGGTCATTATTGCACTTATGGAAAAATGTAACTCCTAAAGTCATAAAATGAAATTGAATATGCTTCTGGAATTATAATAAACTCAATCATGAAAATATATTTTATTTTTGATCTATGCTTAATTTACTTACCTTGCAATCAATAATGAACATCGTTATGGCCATTAACAAAGTAATAGCATAATGGCTCACAAAATGATAAAGTAATTTGTATTAGATTCCTAAAGCAGTAAGGGTCCATGTTAGCAAAAATACTTAAGATAAGATTTAATTAGCATTCTCTTAAGGAAAGGAAATGTAAATCATAACGATAAGTAAATAGATAATCTATTGCAATTGAAGTTGAAATAATGCCAAACCAGCTTTAAAACACTCCATGGGTTATTCCCTGCCATGCCTGAGAAATGAATTAAAGATCATGTATGGTGTAGTTAGAAACTCAAAATGAAACTTGGCCGATTTAAGATTTCAAATATGATCATTTAGTCTATTTCAACAATAGATAAAACAACCCATCCAAATGCTAAAATCAGTAAAATCAGTTTAGTAGCATTGTACAAAGTTTATACTACTATGTTCTATAAAAAGAATCATATTTCATTAAGATTTGCATATTATGCTTACTAGTTCAAAACCCTTAAGTGTTATCCTTTTGTTTCACTTTCCCGCCGATTCGATTATCGTTAACTTTACAAAGGCCACTTAAGCCTTTTCAGCAATGAATATAATATCTCATCTAAATCGTAAAACTTATGAAATTGACCTGTAGCACTCTCCAAAGTATGTACTACCTCGCTATGAAAAGATAATCTCGCTTTTGCTAAGGTTCGCATATTTATCCTCAGAGGTTAAATAACCTTAAGTGATAATGGTTAGCTACACACTTTCAATTCGATTTCTGTAATACAAACCTTCATATCATATTAGCATTTTAAGCAATGATTATAATGTATCGCCTAAAGCCTAAAATTTATGGAATCACTTAGGATTGTCATGCAAAGTATGGATCATCTCATTATGAAGAAATAACCATATTTTACCATAATTTGTATATTAATTCTATTAGCTTAATAACCCTAAGCATATATATGTCTCAAGGTCTGTAATAGAATTGAGCGATCTGTAGTTGCAAATGAAGAAAACTATATTAAGTCATTTTTATCACCGTAACCTTCTCAAGTATGATGGAAGTGTTATCCGTAGCCTAAATCAATAGATTTAACTTGCATGAAGCTAATTCTAATCAAATCAATTAAAGATAAAAGAACTAATCAATCATACTCTAATATGATCATTTAAGCCTTTTCATCAACTCGCAAAGCAATTCATCCAAATCTGAATTTAGTAAAGAATAGTCTAGAAATGATCTCTAAGATATAATCTGCAGTAATCTAAGAAAATATCCTTAATTTACCTTGCTTTGACTCTGAATCCTAATAGAGTAAAACCCCTAAGTATTAAGTATTTGCAGAATCTCATATCATGAATAGTAAATCAATGAAGCATTTCAACTAATGATAAATTCTATTAATCCAACCAATCTTTGCATCTTGAATTCGTAAAATAAGATTAATAAATTCATAAAGAGCAATCCCTGTTCTTGTGCAGAGTTTATTTGTTTTGCTATCTATTTCCTTCCGCTCTTATTGAAGTTAGTGTTCTTGCTTTATTTTCCGTTGATCGACGTGTAGAACCGGCGTTGCTATTTCGTCGTCGTCGTCAACCGCAATCCTCGCCTTCGTCGTAAGCAGTATTAAGCAAGGCAAGCATCCTTTGACCATATTGATCCTACTATTTTCTATGCCTTTTGTGCATCAAATTGTTTTATGCATGCGATTACTTTATGTAAATTGCTATCTTGTGGATTGGTAGTTATACCTGTTGTCTCGTGAATCTCCTTTGATGATTATGAACATGAGAACCTTGATAACCATAGATTGAGGATAGGCATTACTTAATGTCATCATGGGTATATGCGTTTATTTTATTCATGCTTAGCCATGCTTTAGAATCAAAATAGCTGATGATCAAATCAATACTTGTTTCCTGAAAATATTGAAAATGGCACTGTTGGTTGTGGGTACTTTGATTAAAAACCCAAAAAGAAAACTATGCTTTGATGCGGGCGATTATTTGGCAATAGCCGGTTGTGCAGAAGTAATTGCACGTAGTGTAGGGTGAAGTGTCGCCCGTGTCACAATTAAGGACCGAGCAATGGGACGCTAAAGATCCGAGATTTCCGTGCAACCACGAGGGCTATTACGGGGTAGCCTTAGCCTATTAAGTTATTTAGATGTGGCTTTGTTCATTGGTAGGCGGAGCTAGCACAAGCATTCCCGCTTGGTCTGCTTGGGCGGGTCCCCAAGCATTCCTGCTCGATCTGCTTGGGCCGGGTTCCACCCATGCAACGGTGTACGCCTTGCCATGGACAGAGACGTGGTGTTGGGTGTGATAAATGTGGATCCACGGCTTGGGTGAGTGTCTCTGTTTTCAGGGCGAGGGTTAACGTCCCGGGCTGGATCAAAGCCATGTCTAGATAATGTAACAGCTATGTATGATCGCTTTGGCAGCACTAATCGTTCTATTGGAGGCGTGTGTCGAAATGTCTCGCAAAAAGGTGGATCATTCCTTGTGGGTAAAGTTGTACACCTCTGCAGAGTTTAAATCTAATTAATTAGCCGCGCTCGCGGTCATGAGCACTCGGTGAAGTCATTCCAATGTTAGCTTTGATTTTCAAAAGGGTTATTTTATAAGTTAGCTTACCCCACAGATGACCCAATGCTATACCCTGTGGGCAAGTATTGGAATCATTGTCACAGCCTCGTGTGGACAAAGAATGGATATATGCCATGTGATGGCAAGGTTTGATTCGTCGCTCACGCCATGGAGGACGGTGAGTGTTATTTATGCTTTACTTATTTGATATCAATTAATCTTGCTTTTATAAATTCGATTGCAAATAACTTGGTTTCCAAATTCAAATTCGCTTTATGCAAATTAACTGTAATAGCCTCCTTTGGAATGGCTTTGCATGTATTGTAGGTTTTGCTCAAGTCTTCTTGAGTATGTAAAATACTCACCCTTGCCTAATTATATTGTAGGTGTATGCTAGCGAAGCTTCGGGTCTCCTTTTATCGCAGGTTATGGATCTTTTGCCGTGTTCATCTAAGGAGTTATGCTCGTCGGGTTACTCTTGGGATTGGATGGGCAAACCGTAGGATATTGCTTCTTTTGTCGCTTTATTCTCTGAATTGTAATAATTATTTGTATATTTGTTGCCGCTTAATTATTGTATTGTATGGTTATGATTTCCAATTGTTGTAAACATGTGAGTGCTAGCTACTGATCCAGGGAATAGCACAGTAATCACATGGAGGTTCCTGTTCATCCGAACGGGTCTCACAGAGTTGGTATCAGAGCTATACTGACCGTAGGATAAACCTTAGATAGAATGGTCGTTAGCATTGGAATACGAGAATTCAAAATCTTACTTCCAAAAGCTAGTATATTTGTAAAATGTAGACTTGCTGTTCTTTTCTTATTCTTAAGATTCTATTCTTACCCTACATTCCTTTTGAAGTTGTAAACAAATTCCCCTTATCTCAAAAAGCAATTTTCGCCCATGGTTGTTTTCGTTGCTGTTGCTTCTGAAGACGTTGAGTCAGGTTGCTGTCATCCTTCATGACAACCAATGAAGACAACCAATGGAGACTACAATATCTACGCCAACCATTTCAAGAAAACATGCAACGCTTCACCACTTCCGACAAAGCAGGAGTAAAGTTTGAAGATCCTACTTCGGGAAGAAACAATATTACTCACCAGTAAAAGGCAGAAGATTAGGATATATATTCCGATCTACCATAAGATGAGAACCCATACGCGTAGCATAATATTCCGCCCTAGTTATATAGAGCAATTTATGTTGTCGTTATGTTCCGCTATTTGGGGTTGGTTTTTATTTTGAATGCCAGGACCGATTTATGTGTAACTTGACCACTATGGTTGAAGTTTCATAATAAGTTGTCCTCATGTATGAATGTGGAGAATTCAAACCATAGGATAAATAAGAAATCATGAAATAGCTCCACTCATCTTTTTATAAAGCTTTATACAAACTTGTCCCTTCTTCTGTATAAATTCTCACTTGTGTAACCATTATGGTTATTAGCCTTTCTTAAAATCAAGCCTCACCAAGATTGTAACGTAGTCTCCATGTCTGCTTTTAGCCTCTCAAAACCGCATCCTCCATATATATAAACCAAGTTTAAGATATCGTCATATTAGTAAACACTAAGCAAACTTAAACTGCTTTAGGTTAATTGAAACATAATTTTTTTCCAATAACTCTTGATCATGTTTCAAAACTCACTTCATCACTTTGCTTAAATTATGCACTATGGAAATGAATTAGAACCGAAAAGTTCTATGCTTCCAGAATATAAACACTGGAATGATCGTCAAAAGGAAAACCGAAAAAGTTGAAAACTCTATTTTCTAAAAGAAATGTTAAAAGATTAGCATCAGTATACATATAATCTTTTCTCATCTATAGAATTATTTTTCTTATATGTATACTCATTCTCCACTCCTACGATACTCTTCCTAGAAGTATTTCTTTCCTTATCTTTTGCAAAATAAAAACCACCAACAGATCTTTTGAAAAGAATTCTGGTAACAAGCCAACAATGTAATGACATCTACGTCAACAACTTCAAGAAGATGGAAGCAACGAAGTATCACAACTTCTCCGACTTCATCGAAGCCTCGGAAGACTAACACAGCAAGTGGTGCAAAGATTTAAAGAAACTCGTCACTGAATAGTCTACTTTGGAACATAGCAGTATGCGGGCTACATACTATCCTAGCTATATAGTACACCTTTTATACATAAATACGTATGGTGCAATCAGTAAAAGGAAAACCTTAGATACCCTTCCTATGTATTAAATTAAATATATACGTATTGCTTCTGTGTTATTGAAGTTCTGTCATTTGTCTTTTCTATTGCTTTCGGGTTACTCTCGTGAATGTTAAACCACTAGGTTGAAATTTACGATGCATTAACCCTGCTTAATAAGAAAATTTTAATTAAAAAGATTTTAAAGAACGAAATGTTGCCTCATAAACCAAACTAGAAACTACTTAATCTGCATAGAAACCGCAACTAGAGTTAATTGGAAAGAATCAAATATTACTTCGTAATATAGATAACTCTTATCTGACCATCTTTCTCCGATTCCAACATCTTGTCAAACGCGGTCGTAAAACGCCTCTAATCCAATAGAATTCTATTTAAATGACTTTACTCTAATAAATATTGTTGCAGGATGCCTGCGACATAGTTCATTAATACAACTACTAAAAGTAATGAGTAATAAAATCATTAGCCTTATAACTGACCTTCAGCTCTTCCCAAATAAATTTGGATAAAATGCATCCTTTCGCTCATCCCAAGTATTTTAACGTACTATGTACTTCTCTTTAAATTAACTCATTCTTGCTAATGATTCCCGGTATAAAATGCTAACACTTCTTATCTACTTCGTGAGATCACGCAAGACACTCAACTGCTAAGAAACGATAATCCCATCTGAGCCAAACCAAATCTTTGGTATTTAGCTGAAGCACTCCCCCTACATAGCAATCGACGTAATTCCCCAATTTCCTTAAGTTCAAAAAGTGCACGTGCAAAAACAAACTAACAAGAAAAACGATTACTAGTATCTCTCAACTGCGTACACAAAACCTAAATACAAATCTTATCTATTTCTCGCACGTCAACTTGGAATCGCAAAACGAAGGTCCAGTAAAGCAATTGCAATGAAGACGATGTATCAACAGAACGACAAAGTCACCTCCGAGAAAGAATTCCCAAATCTACCTCATCCTCACGATTTGCAAGGTTCGTGATATTCGCCGTTTCCAAATCTGAAGTAAACTGGCGCTACGATATATATTGTATCATTAAAAAGATGAAAGAAAAGGTATATAAATTGAAGTTGCCATCTCAGCTATCCAATGTTTATCACATCTTCTAGGTATCGCAATTAAGGAAATTCCTTCATCTTCCTTCTAAGCTCACCCAGCTAGGTAAAACTTATCTACAACCTAGTTTAACTTATTAGAAGCATCCGACTATAATCTTAAAAGAAGCTGAACGTCACCCTCGTAATAAATGCTGCAAGATGATCAAGATTCAGCGGAGCAATCGTTCTGAGGAAGAAGCAATTTGGAAAACGAGAAGACCGACTCAGGAAGAAGTTTCCTGATATCTCTTAGAAATACTTTTCCCTTAGACCCACCAAATCTTGGGGTCGAGATTTCTGTAAGGGGGGTAGATCTGTAACATCCCAAAAATTTAATAAAGTGGAAATGAATATTTTAAATTTGAAAATATTTATTTCTGAGTTTCTTGGCATTATTGAATTTTATTTGGATTTCCTTTGGAGTTTGCATTTGCATGAAAAATCAAATAAAGAAAATAGATTAATGGATAATGGTAAAAAGGCAAAATGTAAAAAGTAAAAATTTAGAAAATTTCCATGAGAACCACGATCATTTGATTAAATCATTTTAGCCAAGAATTGAGATTTTATGCACAAAATAATGAAGATGTAAAATGAAAAGATAACTTTTTAATCCAAAATAATGTATTGTCGGAATTCACATAAAATAATGGAATCACAATGGAGTTGGAAATTTTACATAAGCATTCTGAAATCAAATCCTTTTGAAATACAAAATTTGAAAAATAATAGAATTCATTGATCTCAAAGAAAAATCAAAATCCGAAACAAGAAATTAGGAGCGATCCATTGTTGTCGGAAAATTAATAATTTTTTGGTAACTCATTTTAATGAAAATTTTACCAGACGTCCAAATATATTCATCGACCTTGGTCAAAAAGTTTCACCATTTTCTACCTCTAGTCGACCACCAATAAAATCGAGAAAACCCTGTTTCCTTTGATCACTCAACGCCATGTGGGCCATTCGTCGCCGTTAATTCCGTTGGCACATTGTTGAATTCGATCAGCGACAATGGGCCCTGTCTCTCGCCGAATGCATCGCCCTCTTCCTCCGTTCCTTCCACTGGCGAAACCTTCGAAGCACTGAGTGGAGCAAAGCTAGCGATGACTGCCACGAATCCCACCCAATGCGCTGCAATTCTTGGCTATAAACCTCTCCCCCGACCACAATGAAGCCCTCTCATTTCCCTCACCTCTCCTTCCTTCTCCTCAAGCCAAGCGCAGAACTCCTCTGTTCGCCATGAACCGAAGCCTCCGAGCTCAAGGCGCGAAGGAAAATCCGAGCAAGAGAGACTTCCATTCCCGAATCCCTTGAGGTAGAGCATCACCAAGCCACGAGCATTGAAAGCCCTCAAGAACATTCAGCCTCCTTCATGTGAAATCAAGCCGCCGCTTGTTGCCTCTTCTTCTCGCCTCCGTGCCAAGACCGTGCAGCCGTTCCGCTTCTCCATGACGCCAATTCGGTGACATAGAACCCCTCGACTCACCGATGCTATTAGTGCCACCGATTCGAGCCCTAACCGCCTTTGTTCATCTTCTCCGGTTGTCACCGCCATGGCCGCCTAAGTCATTGCTTGCAGCCGCCTGCGTCCTCTCCGCCGAATCAACACCGCCTCCAGACTCCTTCTTTGGTGATCGATGTTGGTGCCATCGCATTTGCCGAGGACCACGGAAAGCCCTCGCCATGAGCCCTAGACGAAGCTCTGTTTACGTCTCGTGCAATGGGACCAATGACGATGCTCGAGGTTGAAGAAGACCAGAGCCAAAAGACGTTTCCTTTTGGGTAAAGCGCACTTCAATTTCTCGGGTATTTCAAATCGGTTAAGAATGAAAGCTTGAATATCTATTTCAATTTTGATTCAGTCTCAGTGCAACAAAGTTGTATATTCATTTGAAATCATAAAGAACATAAATATGTAAAAATATTTAATTTTTGATCTGCAGAATAATTATTTATATCACACTTTGAATATAGTGCTAATATGGTTATAATGGCAACTTGTGAACAATAAGAACTGAGATGGTGAAATGAATATTAATGTGATGTTAGGATCATAATGTATTCAAATATACTAAAATATTCAATTCTTGAATCACAGAACAATCATCTAAATTTAAATTGGATAAACACCCTATTATGGTCATTATTGCACTTATGGAAAAATGTAACTCCTAAAGTCATAAAATGAAATTGAATATGCTTATGGAATTATAATAAACTCAATCATGAAAATATATTTTATTTTTGATCTATGCTTAATTTACTTACCTTGCAATCAATAATGAACATCGTTATGGCCATTAACAAAGTAATAGCATAATGGCTCACAAAATGATAAAGTAATTTGTATTAGATTCCTAAAGCAAGAAGGGTCCATGTTAGCAAAAATACTTAAGATAAGATTTAATTAGCATTCTCTTAAGGAAAGGAAATGTAAATCATAACGATAAGTAAATAGATAATCTATTGCAATTGAAGTTGAAATAATGCCAAACCACTTTTAAAACACTCCATGGGTTATTCCTGCCATGCCCGAGAAATGAATTAAAGATCATGTATGGTGTAGTTAGAAACTCAAAATGAAACTTGGCCGATTTAAGATTTCAAATATGATCATTTAGTCTATTTCAACAATAGATAAAACAACCCATCCAAATGCTAAAATCAGTAAAATCAGTTTAGTAGCATTGTACAAAGTTTATACTACTATGTTCTATAAAAAGAATCATATTTCATTAAGATTTGCATATTATGCTTACTAGTTCAAAACCCTTAAGTGTTATCCTTTTGTTTCACTTTCCTGCCGATTCCGATTATCGTTAACTTTACAGTGCCACTTAAGCCTTTTCAGCAATGAATATAATATCTCATCTAAATCGTAAAACTTATGAAATTGACCCTGTAGCACTCTCCAAAGTATGTACTACCCTGCTATGAAAAGATAATCTCGTTTTGCTAAGGTTCGCATATTTATCCTGTAGGTTAAATAACCTTAAGTGATAATGGTTAGCTACACACTTTCAATTCGATTTCCTGTAATACAAACCTTCATATCATATTAGCATTTTAAGCAATGATTATAATGTATCAGCTAAAGCCTAAAATTTATGGAATCAGCTTAGGATTGTCATGCAAAGTATGGATCATCTCATTATGAAGAAATAACCATATTTTACCATAATTTGTATATTAATTCTATTAGCTTAATAACCCTAAGCATATATATGTCTGAAGGCTGTAATAGAATTGAGCGATCTGTAGTTGCAAATGAAGAAAACTATATTAAGTCATTTTTATCACCAGAACCTTCTCAAGTATGATGGAAGTGTTATCCGTAGCCTAAATCAATAGATTTAACTTGCATGAAGCTAATTCTAATCAAATCAATTAAAGATAAAAGAACTAATCAATCATACTCTAATATGATCATTTAAGCCTTTTCATCAACTCTTAAAGCAATTCATCCAAATCTGAATTTAGTAAAGAATAGTCTAGAAATGATCTCTAAGATATAATCTGCATAATCTAAGAAAATATCCTTAATTTACCTTGCTTTGACTCGAATCCTAATAGAGTAAAACCCTAAGTATTAAGTATTTGCGAATCTCATATCATGAATAGTAAATCAATGAAGCATTTCAACTAATGATAAATTCTATTAATCCAACCAATCTTTGCATCTTGAATTCAGTAAAATAAGATTAATAAATTCATAAAGAGCAATCCCTGTTCTTGTGCAGAGTTTATTTGTTTTGCTATCTATTTCCTTCCGCTCTTATTGAAGTTAGTGTTCTTGCTTTATTTTCCGTTGATCGACGTGTAGAACCGGCGTTGCTATTTCGTCGTCGTCGTCAACCGCAATCCTCGCCTTCGTCGTAAGCAGTATTAAGCAAGGCAAGCATCCTTTGACCATATTGATCCTACTATTTTCTATGCCTTTTGTGCATCAAATTGTTTTATGCATGCGATTACTTTATGTAAATTGCTATCTTGTGGATTGGTAGTTATACCTGTTGTCTCGTGAATCTCCTTTGATGATTATGAACATGAGAACCTTGATAACCATAGATTGAGGATAGGCATTACTTAATGTCATCATGGGTATATGCGTTTATTTTATTCATGCTTAGCCATGCTTTAGAATCAAAATAGCTGATGATCAAATCAATACTTGTTTCCTGAAAATATTGAAAATGGCACTGTTGGTTGTGGGTACTTTGATTAAAAACCCAAAAAGAAAACTATGCTTTGATGCGGGCGATTATTTGGCAATAGCGGGTTGTGTAAGTAATTGCACGTAGTGTAGGGTGAAGTGTCGCCCGTGTCACAATTAGGACCGAGCAATGGGACGCTAAAGATCCGAGATTTCCGTGCAACCACGAGGGCTATTACGGGTAGCCTTAGCCTATTAAGTTATTTAGATGTGGCTTTGTTCATTGGTAGGCGGAGCTAGCACAAGCATTCCCGCTTGGTCCTTGGACGGGTCCCCAAGCATTCCGCTCGATGCTGCTTGGCGGGTTCCACCCATGCAACGATTGTACGCCTTGCCATGGACAGAGACGTGGTGTTGGGTGTGATAAATGTGGATCCACGGCTTGGGTGAGTGTCTCTGTTTTTGGCGAGGTTAACGCCGGGCTGGATCAAAGCCATGTCTAGATAATGTAACAGCTATGTATGATCGCCTGGCAGGCACACTGTTCTATTGGAGGCGTGTGTCGAAATGTCTCGCAAAAAGGTGGATCATTCCTTGTGGGTAAAGTTGTACACCTCTGCAGAGTTTAAATCTAATTAATTAGCCGCGCTCGCGGTCATGAGCACTCGGTGAAGTCATTCCAATGTTAGCTTTGATTTTCAAAAAGGGTTATTTTATAAGTTAGCTTACCCCACAGATGACCCAATGCTATACCCTGTGTGGGCAAGTATTGGAATCAGCTGTTGTGCCCTGTGTGGACAAAGAAATGGATATATGCCATGTGATGGCAAGGTTTGATTCGTCGCTCACGTCATGGAGGACGGTGAGTGTTATTTATGCTTTACTTATTTGATATCAATTAATCTTGCTTTTATAAATTCCGATTGCAAATAACTTGGTTTCCAAATTCAAATTCGCTTTATGCAAATTAACTGTAATAGCCTCCTTTGGAATGGCCTGCATGTATTGTAGGTTTTGCTCAAGTCTTGCTGAGTATGTAAAATACTCACCCTTGCCTAATTATATTGTAGGTGTATGCTAGCGAAGCTTCGGGTCTCCTTTTATCGCAGGTTGCGGGATCTTTTTGCCGTGTTCTGTCTAAGGAGTTATGCTCGGTTACTTGCTCATGGGATTGGATGGGCAAACTGTAGGATATTGCTTCTTTTGCTGCTTTATTCTCTGAATTGTAATAATTATTTGTATATTTGTTGCCGCTTAATTATTGTATTGTATGGTTATGATTTCCAATTGTTGTAAACATGTGAGTGCTAGCTCTTGATCCGTGGAATAGCACAGTAATCACATGGAGGTTCCTGTTCATCCGAACGGGTCTCACACCATTTGAGATTATGGAGTGACAAAAGGAAGCAAGATCCGAGAGGCGTAGTAGATTGAAGAGGAAATAGCTGTTGTTCAAGTCCTATGGTTACATGATCGACAAGATGACTCCTTTGAATCACAGATTATTGGGTTGGACTTGGAGTTTGCTAGAATTTTAACAATATAACTTAACGGGTAAGAAATGCAATCATGCACCATCCAAAAGGCTGCGAGATGCTAATGGCTCATGAACCACCCAAAAGAAACTGTGAGATACTAATAGCCCAGATTGCACATTAAAAGGAAACGGATATGCCATGTGTTGTAAGTAATTCTTTACTATAAAAAGAGGGTTACCTGACAGAGTGGAATTAAAATTCCATCTACATGCGACCTTAGACTAATAAACTGAAACTTTACAGCAATATTTGCGAGTTTGAATAAGTGTCCAACGAACTCAAAATAAACCATTCGAGCAAACAAACAACAAACATGAGCTGCTCTCAAAAAAAACTTAACATTGTTCACTGTAGATGGAACAATTACTACCTAGCAAGCAAAATATATACTTTTGACTTCTCACCACCGCAACCCGGAGATGCCATCGAAATGCAAAGCGACTACACGTAGGCATTACAACAAGCACTGGCAGCAGAGCCCAAAACATTGGAGCATTAAAGCAAACACCTTGAATCCATTGCTATGGTTGGTTACCGCTTGCGCTCACGTTGGCGCTCTGCGATGCAGACTAGAGAGTAGCATCATGAGGGAGGCAAGGTTGTGGGGAAAAGCCTGACGGGCAGGGCGCGTGGGTGCACGAGCCGGGAGGCGGCGCGGGCATGGGGCGCAGGCGCGAAGGCGCGAGGTCGGCCGGGAGGCGCGACCGAGGGGGCACCAACGGAGGGAGCGCTAGAGGGAGAGCCGACCGATGCAAAGGACGGCAAGCCGGAGCATGCGGCCAGAGGTGCGCCAGGGACCAGAGGTGGTCGTCGGGGAAAAGGCGGCCGGAAGGGCGCCGGTGGTCGGAGGCGCTGGGCGACGCCGCACGGGAGGACGACCGAGGGGCGACGCCGAGCCGGGATCAAGCAGAGAGCCTGGGAGCCGCCGAGGCGCGCAAGGAAGCGAGGGAGGGCGGCGTGTAAGCCGGGAGCCGGGAGGGCGGGCGCCAGCACTGGAAGGAGCGAGGCGGCGCCAGGAGCTGGAGTCGGGAGGGAGGCGGCTTGGGGAAAAATTTGGGGAAAACTGGCGATGTGGGCGTTTAGGGTTAGGGGAAAACTTTTCTGAGTCTCCTGCGCGCGCAATATGCCAAATTATTTCGGGTTTTTGGCGGGTCTAGTATCAACGACAAACGATCTGACTATAGATATGAAATTACCGACACACGGCGTGTTGCTATATGTCTATAGCATTACCGATAGACGAAATGTCACTGTTTGAGGGCATTAGCGATAGACGCTCTGCCATAGACTTTTACCGATAGACCATTTGACTATGAAAGTCAAGTTTTACTGACAGCTGTCTGTCTCTAAATCTAGGACGTGGTGTAGTGAGGATTTCTTAATGAAAACACATGGGCAGTCATCATTATTAGTGTACCCCTTTAAAGAAAGGAATTCACTTAATCGATTGTACCACATGCGCCTTGATTGCTTCAAGCCATATAATGACTTCTGCAATTTTACACAATACATGTTACGATTTGCCTGTGGATCCGGTACATTGATTCCATCGGGAACCTTCATGTAAATCTCAGAATCCAGTGACCCATACAAGTATACTGTCACTACGTCCATCAACTGTAAAGATAGACGATTTTGAACTGCCAATGATATCAAATATCGGAAAGTTATGCCACTCATAACCGGAGAATAAGTCTCATTATAATCAACACCGGGCCTTTGCGTAAAGCCTTGAGCTACTAGCCTTGCTTTATATCTCACCACTTCATTATTTTCATTCCGTTTGCATTAAAACCCACTTGTATCCTCTGAGGAAAGTGCCACGAGGTGTAGGCATCACTTCGAGAATACTTCTCTTTTATAAAGCGAGGCAATCTCTTTTTCGATCGCTTCCTTCCATTGATTCCAGACCGAGCGTTTTCTACACTCTACCATGGACTTAGGATCTGGATCATTAAGGATGTCAGCAATTTGCTCAGAGAAATAAGTGTCGACAACTGTAGCTTTTCGGTCAAAAGACTCTCCAGTCTCAATGTAATTTGTAGCAATTTCGTTCACCCTAAGAGATTCATCATTATTTCCCGTAACGATGGATCTAGGGTTATCCGATGTCCCAAGTTCAGCAATGTGCACAACTGAAGAGGGTTGTGGATCAAGTCCACTTTGGTGTCTATCAACCATAGGTTGGTCTGCATTTACTACCTTTTTCTGCTTGGAGGCCTTACTTCTCCCCTCTTATTGCTAATCGGGGTTGAGTGGTTTTATTTGGTACCTCCACTTTTTCGTGCACATTCCTTGCAGGAATAAAGGATTTCGTGACACCCTTATAATCAGTAAATGCGTCTGGCCGATTGTTTGCAATATCTTGCAAACCAATTATTTTCCGAACTTGGAGTTCGGTTTCTTGAGTACGTGGATCCGAGGATGAAATACTTTGAGCATTCCAATCAATTTCACGGCATTCTTCTCGGTACTTGAAATCTCCCCTAATGCCGGAAATGTTCCTCATTGAATATCTGAACAAGATACCGGCCGTAAATAGATCCCCTGAAGAGGTTCTAAATACTTAATAATCGACGAGATTGAAATCCCACATAGATCCCCAATTTTCTATGAGGGCCCATAGAGGTACTGTTGGGTGGTGAGATCGAACGCACACCGCACATCCGAACTTACGCAAATGGGAAATACTTGGTGGATTCCCACGTACTAACTGCATGGGAGAAGATTCATAATATGCAGTTGGTCGAAGTTGGATTAAGTCAGCAGCGTGTAATACCGCATGACCCCAACACGACGTAGGCAATGAGCAATTCATCAGTAATGGACGTGCAATGAGCTTGATTCTTTTAATCAACGATTCAGCCAAACCATTCCGAGTATGGACATATGGAACAGAATGTTGTACCTGAATTCCTAAAGCCATGTAATAATCATTGAAAGCATGGGAGGAAAATTCAGCAGCATTGTCCATTCGGATCGATTGAATCCTATGTTCAGGATAATGTGCCTTTAGCTTAATAATTTGAGACATTATTTTCGCGAAGGCATGGTTTCGTGTGGACAATAAGCACACATGTGACCATTGTAAGTTCAACCTTCATTAGTTATGGTTTTGGTGTTAATGACAAATCTAATCTTGTGTTAATGACAAATCTAATATTACGATTATCCCCTAATGCGATTCTGTTATTAATGACAAATCTTATATCGAGACTAACTTGTTTATTTAGAATATCTTTGATTAGTCTCATCGCATTGAAAAATGGAAAACCCAAGGTATGTTTGCATATTCATCTCAATATTAGTTGCATACTTTGGAGTCAAGTTAAAATATGAATGTCCCGTTATATTAACCACAAAATGTGCATCATGTTTCCCAATCCATATATTACATGGATGCACACACGTAGGGGAGTTCGTGGTTTAACTTGATAAGTTTCATTGTTTTGATCTATTCTTTATTGATACATATAATGATCAAAACAAAGAAACTAAATCCTTGAGTATATATTTGAATTGCCTAGTTATAAGTATACTCATGGTAATATAGGATGTACTCCAATACGATCAATTTGAATATGTGCATATTATCTCCAAGTCAATCATATTTATGCACATATACATGTGGGGTGTATTCTATAGTTGATAATTTAGAGTAAGGATCATTTCCATACAACTTACATATAATGGATCATTACTTTTCATCAACATGAGTATATGAAAACTTGTGTAGTTAATATATACTTATATAAATTTAAATGATAATTTAAATTGAGTTCATTTGTCTTATTAATCATTAACGAACACTTCATCATGTGTTGATGGTGCTCCGTGATTAATTGAGGACAAATGAATAGTTCTTAAGTATAATGAAGTATGTGTTGCATTATTGTACTTAAGACAGACTTAAATCATTTCAATTGATTTAGGTTGTGCTCAATTGATCTAAAGGCATCCATTATGTGTTAATGGAGTGCAAGAGATAATTGAGACAACCATGCATCTTGGACTAACTATTTTATGAGTTGTGATTGAGTTAGGTCCAAAGATGAATGAGATGATAAAGAAGAGGAGTCGGGTGATATCCCGGGGGAGCAAATATGCGAAGATCATAAAGACCCCAAAGGGGATTGCTTGCGTGCGGCGACGAAAGGTATAACTAGATAGGCTAAGGACTTTTGTAGTCTTTGAGTCTAAGGTTTTATCGCCGTACTATTAAGAGGGGTCGCTCCCTAGCTTGAGTTTCATCATGTGTTGGAGATCTCAATCCGCGTTCACTCAAGCTCAAATCTTATTTGATTTGGTTTTTGCATATGGGTTAACCATTTGGCATGTGTTGCAAATGTGTTAAGCCTATGCTTGGTTGTTTTGCATTATGCTTTGATTTGCATGTGTTGCAAATAGGATAAGCTATATCGTTGGCTCTTCATGTGAAGTTCACTTTTGCATGTGTTGCAAATGTTGAAGCTTCACGCTTTGGTTCATAAAACATCTTTCTTAAAACCGTGTGGTTGCTTGGAGCTAGACTTTTGCATGTGTTGCAAAGAGTAGTGCTCAAGCATGAAATGTGTTTATTGTGTTATTTGCAAGTTCACAGCGAATAAACCGAGGTTTATGAGTCCGGAATCCCGAGAGCATGTGAGTGGGGCTTGCAACGGGAGTTGGCAAGTTGACCGGGTCTTGTGTTGACCTTCACATGGCTAAGGGGATTAATCTCATAAACTCGAGTTTGATTTGCTTAATACGTTTTGCAAATAGTTCTTGAGTTGTTGGCGAAATGTGTTTTCGTCATTTGGAGTTGGTTGCGATTGTGCAAATGTGTTTTGCAAATGAGCGTTGAAGTTATGTGTTTCGATCATAGAGCATGTGTTGGCATTTGCAAATGTGTTTTGCAAAGTGTCGGGGTCATGTGTTGATCCTTACATGGCTAGAGGATTGATCGCATAAGTTCGGCGTTGATTTGCGAAATGTGTTTTTCGCAATTCGGTTCAATTCTTTGAGCATGAGCTAAATTGGTGCAAATGTGTTTCGCACGGGTGTATGATCATGTGTTGATCATCTTGAGGCTCAAAGAATTGCATTTGGATCTTCGGAGAAAAGTTTGTGAAAAATCCAGAATTGTGTGGTGCAACCAACCCTTAGGCGGTGCGACCAACCCTTGGGCGGTGCAACCAACCATGGTGTGGTGCAACCAACCCTTAGGCGGTGCGACCAACCCTTAGGCGGTGCAACCAACCATGGTGTGGTGCAACCAACCCTTAGGCGGTGCAACCAACCATGGTGTGGTGCAACCAACCCTTAGGCGGTGCGACCATCCATTGGGCGGTGCGACCGGGGGTCGCTCGGCTTGAATTTTCCAGAGAAGGTTGCTTTGCGGCTTTTGTTGGGCGGTGTGACCGGCCGACCGACGGTTGGACCGGCGGTGCGGTCGGACCGGACGGCGGGCGGTCGGACCGGCCCCTCCCCGTGCGACTTGATTTTTTCCAGTAGCGGCGTTTGCGGTTGGCGTGAGGGCGGTGCGACCGGCCTGCGCTCGGTTGGACCGACCAGGCGGTCGGACCGCGTGTCGGTCAAGCACGTTTTCTCCAGAGCGGCATTTTTGGTGCTTTGTTGATTTTTGCCGGCGGTCGGACCGCCGGCTCCGGTGACGACCGACGTGGTGCGCCGGGAGAAGTGCGGTCGCGACCGTCAGATAACTGTCGGTTTTCCGACTCGTTAGCATATGAGGGCGGTCGGACCGGCCGAGGTCCGGTCGGACCGCGTTTTTGCTGATTTTCTGGAATCTTGCCCCCAACGGCTAGTTTTCTTTGGTGGGCTATAAATACACCCCTTGGGGGTTTGTGCAGGGAGTTGTTGCTGTGTTTGAGGTTTTGGGTGAGGTGTTGCATGTGTTGCACACTCAAATTTGATTCTTGAGCAAAGAGTGAACTAATTGTATGTGTTGCAATTAGGAGTGGGTTTGAGAGGCTCTTGTGCATGTGTTGCACTTGAGTGAGGTCCTTGTGCATGTGTTGCACTTGGTGATCACCGGGAGCGCATTCGTTGTGCTCGGTGAAGTTCAAGTGAAGGAGCGGCTTATTGCTCTTGGAGGTTGCCGACTCCTAGACGGCGTAGGCGTCGTGCGCGGGAGCTCTCAAGGTGTGAGAAGCCCGGCAAGTTTGTGAAGGTTCGGGTTGAGCCTCACGCAGAAGCGTGAAAACCACGACTAGTGGAAAGAGGCAGTGCTCGAGCGGAGCCGGTCCAAGTGTGGGCTTGCCTCAACGTGGACTAGGGAGACTGCAAGTCTCCGAACACCACTTAAAAAATATCGGTTGTCTCTTGTCTCAATTTATATTCAAGCACTTTAATTATTGTATATTGATCAATTGCTTGAATGCATTAGAATTGCTTAGTGTAAATTGTTTATTCAATATAGCAATTCTTATTTAGAGACATAATTTAGTTAGTGCACTAGTGAGCCTAGTTGATTTAGGCTTTAATTGTCAAAACCGTGTTTATCGCTTCCGCATTCTCTTGATTAGGTTTTGACATAGGGGTTGATTAGAGCGAATTGAATTAGTGAGCGATCGATTTTATAAACGCCTATTCACCCCTCTAGGCGCATCCTCGACCCTACAAGTGGTATCGAGCCACGGTCACTCTCATTTTAGGCTTAACCGCCTAGAGAGTAAAAGGATGGCGCCTAGCGGTTTAGTGCACTCTCACGATCCACTCATGCTAAATGAATCAAATTATGCTCAATGGAAATTATTTATGATCGATCATTTTAAATCCATGAGCCCACAAATATGGTGGATCGTAGATGTCGGCATTTCTTCTCCAATTAATGATATTGCTCCAACTAAAGGAGAGGAGAAATGTCTACATCTTGACGCTCAAGCAACTAATGCCATTTTTAGTTTTGTGAGCGTAGAAATGTTTCATCTCATATGCAATCTCAAGAGCGCTCATGAAATGTGGATAAAGCTTCAAGACAAATTTGAATCATCCACATCAAGTGAGAATTGCATTGAGGAAAAGATGTCGGTCGATGATTTTTCAATCTCAACATCAAGCGTTGAAGAACCGGCATCTCCATCAACCTCAACCTCCGCCTCAGCGCACTTAATTTTCACTCCCATCAAAATTCGTTGCTTCATGGCAAAAGGTAAAAATGAGGTAAGTGACCAAGATGAGCCCTCTTATGACTTAATTAATGAATATGCTAGAGGAGCTTAATGAATTTCTTGTAAAGGAGAAAAAGAAATTTAAATTTTGAAGTTAGAACATGAATCACTTCAAAATGATTATAATGTTCTAAAAGAAAATCATGAGAAAATCCTTTTCAAGGAATTCACTAAAGCTAGTATGGATATTGCTACTCAATGTGATTTAGTAGATGAATTGCCTCACTCAATTCCTATCACAAACAATTCATCTAATAAATGCATATCCACCACTAGCGATGATATACCTTGTTGCTCTAATTCAATTGCTAGTACTTCCTCTATGCTTGTTGAGACTAACCTTGTAGAGGAAAATAATGAGCTCAAGGCCCAAGTCATTAAATTGGAAAATGACTTGAAAAGGTGCGTAAAGGGTAAAGCCCTCCTCGATGAGATCTTGAGCAAGCCAAGGGCGCCTCAAGATAAGCGAGGACTCGGCTACAACTCCAAAAGGGAGAATAGCAAGACGAGGCATAATGCAAGACATACGAAGACAATCAAATGCTTCGCTTGCAACAAGAAGGGCCACCTCGCCTCCGTGTGCCCTAATCAAGTGGATGTCAAGCCACAAGCATCAACAATGAGGCAAACCGGCGTTGAACACAACAAGAAGGTCAAGAGAGGACCAAACGGAGTAACGTGCTTCAATTGCCGGGAAAAGGGACATTTCGGTAAGGATTGTCCCAAAGGTATCACCCTTAAGCCCACTATTATTGATAATAATTATTTGCTTAGGAAGGACAAGAATGGCAATGTGTTTGCCAAGCTTGTCAAGTCCCCTATGCCCGCTAAGAATGATATTCATTCGCATAGGAAGAGTAATTCTAGAAATGTGTTTGCTCAAAATGCTAGATTTCCTAAGAATAAGAAAAATCATGATGATCATATGCTTAGAAAAAATAATTATAGCAAAACATTTGCTAGAAATGCTAGATCCTCTAAGCCAATGTATAATTTCAATAATCACATGCTTAGAAGAGATCAAACTAGAAATAATTTTGCAAAGTATCATTGCCCTCCTAAGCCAATTCATAAAAATGTCAATTATTTGCCTAGGAGGAATAATTATTGCAATTCTATTCCTAGTCATGTTAGTCAATTCAATAATGTTAAAATTAGGACCATTTGGGTTCCAAAATCCATTGTGACTAACATTGTCGGACCCAACAAGGATTGGGTACCAAAGACCGCCTAAAAGAATTTTAGGCAATAAAGAGATGGATTGGACGCTTGCACATCAAGAGGAGAAGGATTACATTTATCTACAAGTGGTGTCAAGCATGAAGATAATCAAGTCCATCATGAGCTAATGCCATCTCGAGTAACAAGTATTTAAATTGATTATTATTTAAACTTATAGCCTTGTGTAGGTTATAATGCAATATTAATGAATATCAATTTAGACTACTTGTTATGGCCACTTGCTCTCGCCTCTTATCTATTCTCTTATTGCAAATCTTGAACAAGTTTAATAGTGGCACATTTAGGGGGAGTGTTAATTCATATTCATGTGTATCACATCCCTATGTGTGCCCATATTAATATAAGTGCATATATATATATATATATATATATATATATATATATATTAAAAAAAAAATGAGTTTTAACTTCAAAAGCTAGTTACTAGTATCTTGTTTTGGATTTAAACTTATAATTTTCATAGAAATAAAAGTAAAAAGATTTTGAAAGTATTTCCAAAACAAAAATCCTAGAGTTGGTCATTCTTAACAACTTTCGTATTCAAAAGATTTTCAAAAGAGCAACTTGTCAAAAGATATTTGACTTTGAAACTCGCCGAAAAACTATACTTGACCCGTAACGGTCATATTATTGCACTTAGTGAGTTTCTCCATTTGGATCCATTCTTGTGTAGAATTATGATTCAAAATGGCATTTTAGACTCATACACAAAATTCAAATCCATACATCTTACCCCATGCTTCATTTGAATTCTTGTGTTGATTAGAATTTAATTTTGCTTCATTTGGACTATTTAGGTCAAAAATCAAAAATTGAATTTAAAAGGACCAAATTTGTGAAAAGCTTTATAAAAGTATCCTATTAAGTATTCCAAAGGTTTTACAAGTTTTCAAAATGATAATTCTATGTTGAAATCGAATTTGGCTCAAAAATGATTTGATTTGATCCAAAAAGGCCTATTTAAGCAATATGCTCAATTCATGGCATTCGAGTTGGATTTCATCATAAATCTTGGCTAGAAACAATCTTGATACACCAATCTAAGCCATGAAAATCAAAATTGCATGAAATCCAAATTGAATTGCATCCTGAGGCTTTTCGTGAAAATCGATTTCCTTTTATGCCTCAAAGCGCAAATTGCCATATCTTTCAAAATAAAATTATTTTTGAGAAAATTCTTTTTGCAAAACCTTCTAATTAGTCCAAAGTTCATCTCTGCAAAATTTCAAATTTTTTGGACTTCATTTGAATCGTTTTTGCCAAAATTTGCAAAAGTCGATTTTCAGTCGACAGTGCGGTTGGATCAAGATGTGGTGCGGTTGCACCGCCCTTAGGGCCGGTTGGACCGGACCTAGAGTGGTCACACCGGCCATGAGACGACTGACTCTGAAATTTCAGAATTTTTCGAGTTTGCTTTTGGGATATCTTTTGATTGGTACATCATTTTTCAAGAATTCTTTTTGTAAATGATTCTTGTGATCCCAAAGTTCATTTGTGCAAAATTTTAAAAGTTTCTCAATTTAATTAAAGGCATTTTAAAGTAGTATCAGTCATGAGCACTTTAATTGAACTAAGGAGTGATTTTCACTTAATCTTTTGAAAAGACAAAACTTGTGCAATTCAAATGCAAATAACTCCATAATTCACCTGTTGAATATCTCAGGGAGTTTATTTATACCAAGTTTTGGGCACTTAACTGCTTCCAAGTGATATCATATCTTTATTTTGCTCTGATACTAAATCTTTGTAATTTTATTGATTCTTCTTGAGCTTTGCTCTCTTTCGATACCCGTAAGTATATATTGCTTTGATTATATTGCTCTGATACCCATCAATTTTTATCGATCATTCCTTCAAGTGGTATCAACTCTTTGTGAGTTGATCCTAAGTGGTATAAATCAAGCATTTATTCATTCCATATGCTTACAAGTGGTATCTTTGAGTTTCTCTTTTCTCCAAGTGGTATCATGGTTCTTATTGTTCATTTCTTCTAGTGATTTCCCTGATTATTTGAATTTCTTTTTAAGTGGTATCATTGATTTCAATTATTTCCTACAAGTGGTATTTCATTGCCTATTTGTAGCATTATCGCGATACCCACATTCTTGATTAAGATTTTTTCCTCGCAAGCTAAATTTGTAAGTTCAACCGCCTAAGACTTCTCTGTGTGAGATTCTTTATGTGTTGAAATACATTAAAGAGGAAATCTCTTGTTGAGCATTGTTCTTCATTAAAATTTAAGAATGCTCATTTCTTTTTGAGTCTTCAAGCAAAGCCCTTGAGATTAAATTTACAAGTGGTATCTATTTCTCAAAGTGGTCTTTATTCTTTTGGGTTCCTCGTTAACCCATTTAGGCAAATTGTTGGATTCTTCAAGAGAATCATATTGAAAATGTGCAAAGCCTAATAAAATGAGGAGTGAGTTATTTGAATGTGTTTCAAATAACCCGTGTGATACCCTTACTTCGTTTTTCATGCTTATCTTTACAAGTGTTATTTGTTTTACAAGTGGTATCCACAAACCCAAATATGGTCTCTTTTCGAGTTTTCCTTATTTTTAGACCATATTTTAAATAAAAACTTGTTTTACTTCTTGAATGACCCTTCAAGTTTTTATTTGGTTTGAAATCTCTTTCAATTCTTTCCCAAAGGTCATAAGTGTTCATTTAAAATTTTTATATATGACCTTCATTAGATATGACCCCTAAAAGAAATTGTTAAATGTCAAAAAGGGGAGAATAATTGAATAATCAAAGGGGGAGAATATTTAAAAAGGAAAATGTTTGCCAAAAAGGGGGAGATATAATTGAAATATTCTTTTAAGATGGTTTATCCATTTTTTGGTGTTTAATGCCAAAAGGGGGAGAAGTAGGAAGCTTAATATCATTTGGCTTAAAAAGGGAGCTTAATATGATTAAAAGGGAGAATCAATTCATTGCATATGCATTCAAAAGTTTAAATTCTCTCGATATGTTAGAAATTCTCTCGATATGTTAGTTTTAATCCAAATGTGCTTATTAAGCTTGGATTTGTCATTAATCACCAAAAAGGGAGAGATTGTAAGTTCAACCTTCATTAGTTATGGTTTTGGTGTTAATGACAAATCTAATCTTGTGTTAATGACAAATCTAATATTACGATTATCCCCTAATGCGATTCTGTTATTAATGACAAATCTTATATCGAGACTAACTTGTTTATTTAGAATATCTTTGATTAGTCTCATCGCATTGAAAAATGGAAAACCCAAGGTATGTTTGCATATTCATCTCAATATTAGTTGCATACTTTGGAGTCAAGTTAAAATATGAATGTCCCCGTTATATTAACCACAAAATGTGCATCATGTTTCCCAATCCATATATTACATGGATGCACACACGTAGGGGGAGTTCGTGGTTTAACTTGATAAGTTTCATTGTTTTGATCTATTCTTTATTGATACATATAATGATCAAAACAAAGAAACTAAATCCTTGAGTATATATTTGAATTGCCTAGTTATAAGTATACTCATGGTAATATAGGATGTACTCCAATACGATCAATTTGAATATGTGCATATTATCTCCAAGTCAATCATATTTATGCACATATACATGTGGGGTGTATTCTATAGTTGATAATTTAGAGTAAGGATCATTTCCATACAACTTACATATAATGGATCATTACTTTTCATCAACATGAGTATATGAAAACTTGTGTAGTTAATATATACTCATATCAATTTAAATGATAATTTAAATTGAGTTCATTTGTCTTATTAATCATTAACGAACACTTCATCATGTGTTGATGGTGCTCCGTGATTAATTGAGGACAAATGAATAGTTCTTAAGTATAATGAAGTATGTGTTGCATTATTGTACTTAAGACAGCTTAAATCATTTCAATTGATTTAGGTTGTGCTCAATTGATCTAAAGGCATCCATTATGTGTTAATGGAGTGCAAGAGATAATTGAGACAACCATGCATCTTGGACTAACTATTTTATGAGTTGTGATTGAGTTAGGTCCAAAGATGAATGAGATGATAAAGAAGAGGAGTCGGGTGATATCCTGGGGAGCAAATATGCGAAGATCATAAAGACCCCAAAGGGGATTGCTTGCGTATGCTGATTTAAAGGTATAACTAGATAGGCTAAGGACTTTTGTAGTCTTTGAGTCTAAGGTTTTATCGCTGCATTATTAAGAGGGTCGCTCCTAGCTTGAGTTTCATCATGTGTTGGTGATCTCAATCCGCGTTCACTCAAGTTCAAATCTTATTTGATTTGGTTTTTGCATATGGGTTAACCATTTGGCATGTGTTGCAAATGTGTTAAGCCTATGCTTGGTTGTTTTGCATTATGCTTTGATTTGCATGTGTTGCAAATAGGATAAGCTATATGCGTTGGCTCTTGCGTGAAGTTCACTTTTGCATGTGTTGCAAATGTTGAAGCTTCACGTTTTGGTTCGCAAAACATCTTTCTTAAAACCGTGTGGTTGCTTGGAGCTAGACTTTTGCATGTGTTGCAAAGAGTAGTGCTCAAGCATGAAATGTGTTTATTGTGTTATTTGCAAGTTCACAGCGAATAAACCGAGGTTTATGAGTCCGAATCCCGAGAGCATGTGAGTGGGGCTTGCAACGGAGTTGGCAAGTTGACCGGTCTTGTGTTGACCTTCACATGGCTAAGGGATTAATCTCATAAACTCGAGTTTGATTTGCTTAATACGCTTTGCAAATAGTTCTTGAGTTGTTGGCGAAATGTGTTTTCGCTATTTGGAGTTAGTTGCGATTGTGCAAATGTGTTTTGCAAATGAGCGTTGAAGTTATGTGTTTCGATCATAGAGCATGTGTTGGCATTTGCAAATGTGTTTTGCAAAGTGTCGGGGTCATGTGTTGATCCTTACATGGCTAGAGGATTGATCGCATAAGTTCGGCGTTGATTTGCGAAATGTGTTTTTCGCAATTCGGTTCAATTCTTTGAGCATGAGCTAAATTGGTGCAAATGTGTTTTGCACGGGTGTATGATCATGTGTTGATCATCTTGAGGCTCAAAGAATTGCATTTGGATCTTCGGAGAAAAGTTTGTGAAAAATCCAGAATTGTGTGGTGCAACCAACCCTTAGGCGGTGCAACCAACCCTTGGGCGGTGCAACCAACTATGGTGTGGTGCAACCAACCCTTAGGCGGTGCGACCAACCCTTAGGCGGTGCAACCAACCATGGTGTGGTGCAACCAACCCTTAGGCGGTGCGACCATCCATTGGGCGGTGCGACCGGGGGTCGCTCGGCTTGAATTTTCCAGAGAAGGTTGCTTTGCGGCTTTTGTTGGGCGGTGTGATCGGCCGGCCGACGGTTGGACCGGAGGTGCGGTCGGACCGGACGGCGGGCGGTCGGACCGGCCCCTCCCCGTGCGACTTGATTTTTTCCAGAGCGCGCTTGCGGTTGGCGTGAGGGCGGTGCGACCGCTGCGCCCGTTCGGACCGCCAGCGGTCGGACAACGGTCGATCGCCGGCACGTTTTCTCTAGAGCTACTTTTGGTGCTTTGTTGATTTTTGCTCGGCGGTCGGACCGGCCGCTCGGTGTGACCGGCAGCGCAGTGCAACGGGAGAAGTGCGGTGCGATCGTCAGATAATCGGTCGGTTTTCCGACCGTTGGCATGTGAGGGCCGGTCGGACCGGCCGAGGTCCGGTCGGACCGCGTTTTCGCTGATTTTCTGGAATCTTGCCCCCAACGGCTAGTTTTCTTTGGTGGGCTATAAATACACCCCTTGGGGGGTTTGTGCAGGAGTTGTTGCTGTGTTTGAGGTTTTGGGTGAGGTGTTGCATGTGTTGCACACTCACATTTGATTCTTGAGCAAAGAGTGAACTAATTGCATGTGTTGCAATTAGGAGTGGGTTTGAGAGGCTCTTGTGCATGTGTTGTACTTGAGTGAGGTCCTTGTGCATGTGTTGCACTTGGTGATCACCGGAGCGATCTGTTGTGCTCGGTGAAGTTCAAGTGAAGGAGCGGCTTATTGCTCTTGGAGGTTGCCGACTCCTAGACGGCGTAGGCGTCGTGCGCGGGAGCTCTCAAGGTGTGAGAAGCCCCGGCAAGTTTGTGAAGGTTCGGGTTGAGCCTACGCGCAAGCGTGAAAAACCACGACTAGTGGAAAGAGGCGGGTGCTCGAGCGGGAGCTGGTCCAAGTGTGGGCTTGCCTCAACGTGGACTAGGGGAGACCGGCAAGTCTCCGAACACCACGGAAAAATATCGGTTGTCTCTTGTCTCAATTTATATTCAAGCACTTTAATTATTGTATATTGATCAATTGCTTGAATGCATTAGAATTGCTTAGTGTAAATTGTTTATTCAATATAGCAATTCTTATTTAGAGACATAATTTAGTTAGTGCACTAGTGAGCCTAGTTGATTTAGGCTTTAATTGTCAAAACCGTGTTTATCGCTTCCGCATTACTCTTGATTAGGTTTTGACATAGGGGTTGATTAGAGCGAATTGAATTAGTGAGCGATCGATTTTTATAAACGCCTATTCACCCCCCCTCTAGGCGCATCCTCGACCCTACAACCATCTAGTAGATGCGTCAATCAAAACCATAAAGTACCTGAACGGTCCAGAAGTTGGCTCAATCGGACCACAAATGTCACCTTGAATTCTTTCAAGAAACTTAAGTGGTTCAGCCCGAATCTTAAGATGTGAAGGTCTTAAAATCAATTTCGAAGAGCGCATGTTGTGCATACAAAATCCAAGATTTGGGAAATTTTGTAGTCACAAATCATGACCGATAGAATTGGTGATAATTTTTCTCATCATCCCGACACCGGGTGCCCAAGTCGATCATGCCAAGTTTGGAATGCATCAACGTTTTGAGAAATTACCTTATATGCAACATGTTTTATGGGCTTAATGTATGTATAGTACAACCCGAGTCGAGAGTTGGAATTTTTTCAGATATTTGCTTGCCATATCCCGTAAGTCTAGTTAAGAGAAGATATTCCTCTTTGTTTTCTTCATGTGTTTCCACATGAATACCATTCTTACTGAATATCTCTATAACTCAACAAGGTACGAGTTGAATCAGATACAATAAAGCATCCTCGATTGTAATTTGTGTACCCATAGGAGGGTGATTGTGGCTCGACCGAGCCAACTATCAACGCATCACGACCAGCGATCGTTAAAACATTTCCTTCTTTTCTTAAGAGTTTGGAAATATTTTATTTCGTGAGTATAGAGTTTGTGGTACAACTGCTCACAAGGCATAATTCCTCCTCCGAGGGATTGACTTCAAGAGACATCTATATTAAGAACAAGAATTAAAATTCTTTATTCATCACATATAGAGATACATACACATTGTATTGAATATCTAACATAATGATAATGCAATATTACAATACATATGAGTTTGTACAAATAAATATACAACTCTAAATTACAAATAGTTTTTCAAACTTTAATTATTACAACACACAATACTTATTCGATAATCACGGACATGGAGATTTAAGATAAATCTCCATAGATGAGAGACGGTTATACTTCTAATCATCGTGTTGGTTGATTAAG
Source organism: Guadua angustifolia (assembly GCA_036346375.1). Lineage (NCBI taxonomy): Eukaryota > Viridiplantae > Streptophyta > Magnoliopsida > Poales > Poaceae > Guadua > Guadua angustifolia. The sequence goes on from JAYEVE010000462.1 coordinate 225,298, forward strand.
AAGGTCGTTCTTCAGTTATGCTTCGTGTCGTTTGGTTTAGCGGTTGTATGGATGAGATCATCCTCCAAGTTTGTTCGCAACATAATGGTCTAAGCCCGCCTGACTGTGAGACCGACTGACTGTAAGGGTGTGTTTGGTTGTTGAGTTGAGGTTGAATAAGATAAATTGGTTTTGTATCACTTGATTTTATTGTTTTAGATGTATAAAATGGTTCAGTATTTATAGAGAATATTTTTCAAATTTATATCCAACTATCTATGATAGGATGGTTCCATTCAAACAACCAAACACATAGTAACTTTTTTTTAACCTTCTCATGTATACACCACTTGATACAAATAACCAAAACACACCCTAATTAGCTTCCGTCTTTTGCCGGGAAAACAATAGCATAATCCAAATTGAAAGCCGCCCGCCGCCTAGGCGGCAAAGCAACAAGCCACCAACTCAAGCAACATCCGTATTGAAGATCTCGAGGAACTCTTAATTCGACACCGACGCAGGGCGGCCACGAGCGGCCTCCGAATTGGCGCGAGAGCAGCGGTGTGACCGAATTTTGGAGGAGGGGTGGGCAGAGGAATATTGAAACCGTGATATAGGTCATAAAAATTTCAAAGGGTTTAAAAGGTAAAGAAAATGTAAATGTCGACTTGTGAAATGTAACCATTTTCACATGCACAATAGCGCTCAAGGTCATCCTTGAAGGAAAAAAGAATAATAAGAGGAAAGAGAAAAAATAAAGCATATATTGGTGGGAAAAAATGTCTGCCAAAAAAGAAACAAAGAGGGAGGTGAAGAAAGAAGGAAAATATAAATTGTGATTGATGGTATATTTTCTTGGCTCCTAATCTTTCGAATGCTATTAGTTGTGCCTTTAGCGTTCTTATTTTTTGATACAATGATAGAAGATAAGAAAAAGTATTGCCATAGAAAATACCATTTTTTTAGATTGATTTAGCTTTTAGTATAAAGTTAGGAGGAGAATGTTATACGAAAAACATCTCATCCATAATTTAGTAGACCCTGGCTATGATTAACCATTGGCTAACAAATGTATGTTTAGCTTTTAGAGTCAAAGCAAGAGATAGAATTCAACCTAAAGTACGAAATTGAACAAGAAGAGATAAGAATACATGTTAAGAACATTGTCTCAATCAGATCATGCATTATGTCAGAAAAAAAAACCAGATCATGCATGCAAAGTCCAAAGTCCGAAAGACCTTCGAGCTCAAGAAAGTACCTTTAAAGTCCAAGAACGAATTTTTTTAAATAATATTATTTTATTTACAAATTGCGATATTAATATACGTATTAAAAAAATTACAGAAATAATATACAGTCGCTAAAACGTTTGGCGAAAATCTGATGGTCGCCAAACCATTTGGCGAAAATAGGTAATCGCCACACCGTTTGGCGACAATAGCCTAATCCCGCGTTAATACTCGTTTTGAAGCGTTAACACTGAGATTAGGGAGTGGTAGCCGGTAGCCAAACCGCTTGGCGACCACTCCATGAGATTAGACTAGTCTAATCTCGGTGTTATCGCTTCAAAACGAGTATTAACGTGGGATTAGGCTATTGTCGCCAAACGGTGTGGCGATTACCTACTTTCGCCAAATGGTTTGGCGACCATCAGATTTTCGCCAAACGTTTTGGCGACTGTATATTATTGTAGGATCGGATGGCGACAATCAGAGGGGGGGTGAATGATTGCGCGGAAGCTAAAATCAAATTTTTGCTAATTTTTGAAACACCCCAATTAACTGATTCGGATTCGACAAAAACAGAATAATGCACATCCACTAAAACAGTAATTCCCGAAGATCTAACCGTTAGATCGAAGTGAAATGTTAACTGTATAAACTAGACTCAATTTGTAAGCTAACTCAACAAAAATTAGTTCGATCGGAGCTACGGATCTAAAGTTATTTTCTTCGCCATTTTACTTAAACAGACACCAGATCAAATAAAAAACAGATTGACACATGTTCACTAAAATAATAATTCCAGAAGATCCAACCGTCGGATTGACGTGAAATTTTAACAGTACAAACTAGATTCAAATCTGAAACTAAAAAAAAAAGAATTAATCCGATCGGATGTATGAATCTTGAGATATTACCTTCGCAAGAAGACGCTTTTGCAGTAGTTTGAACTCCGGACGAAAATTGATCTTCAACACGACGTATCGACTTGCAAAACTTGATTTCTCTAGTCGCCAGAGGACTCCAGCCCTACGCATGGATGCAGCTGCCCTTGATTTTTCTAATCGCCAGGGAACCTTCTTGCATGCTTTAACCCTCCAGCCGCAATGCCAACGCAAAAGCAAGATGCAAAAGACAACGGCCACAAGAACAACTCGCGCCAAGAATGAAGAAGAATAACAGCGCTAGCAACTTGATGAATCGCTGGCCGCGAAGCAAAAGATGCGTAACCTCCGGGCGCAGGGAAGAAACAACGACCGACCACAGGATTATCTTGACTTCCACCGGCAGGAACGAGATGCTAGGAAGGCCACCAATAAAGATCAAGCGAAGGAAAATCTCACGCCGCGGAAGAACAAAGGCCCTAGCGTAAGACCTCACCGCCAACTAAAAAGCCAGCCGCCGAAGAAGCAATTTTGCAAGATTGATCTTTATTTCCTTTGTCTACAGTACTCCCACAAAAGAGTACAAACCCTAATTTCTTGCTCCCATAAACAGGAGACACCTCCCCCTATTTATACTGAGCAACCATAAAGAATTCGTATACAACTCCACTTGGCCCCAACATGGCCCAATACAGTTTGTATACAATTCCACTTGGCCCAACATGGCCCAATATACTTTTTGCACGCCAGACGCTCCACCTGCCGCACATACGTGACTAACCAGCCTTCGTGTGCACCTTCTCTAGCCCGAACGTCCCGCATGACATCCTCGACCACCAGGACCTCGATTCCTCCCTGAACCTAGTCCCGAACCTCACTTCCTCCATGAACCTAGCTCCGGTCCCGTCATCGACCACGTTCGCCCTCGAGCAACACCTACACACGAATAAACAAACAACGCATCCGAGCACAAGTCCACGACTTGACTCAAAGTCAATCCATGCAACCACTCACATGAGTGCATGGCATCAAACAAACTCATTAATCAATCATAATTATGCTCAATGATCCGGTGCTACTGCCCCTAGGCCGGTAGCACTAGGAAAAGCAACCAACACTCAAATTGCTTCAATTTGAAGATCAAATTCAAATCAAACTCAAGTTCAAATCAATCCAATCTCAAATCTTGTCAATTACTCATCACACACAAAGATAGACCTCCACATAGTCTTTCAATCTCCCCCTTGATGTGTATATTGACAAACACATGAAAAGACATAAGTATTGAGTTTGAATAAAGAGAAGAAAACAATTTGAATGCAAAGCCAAACTTGATCAAAGAAATAGAAATGAAGAACATGACCAAATTGGCAGCTTATGATCTATGAACGATAGCAAAGATTAGCAAAGATCATAAGAAAAAAGAATCAAGTGCACAATGATGTCTTTTCTACGATTTCTCCCCCTTTTGGCAATATAGGCATCAAGGTGACATTTTCTTTTCTCCCCCTTTTTTTTGTTGTTTTTATGCAAGTAATGCAGCCTAAGGGAGCTTTGAAGATTATCCATGTGATCAACAAGACAAGTTATGACACCAAGCTAAGTTATGGCAAAAAAAAATAGACTAAGCTAAGGCATGTCCAAGTGCAAATAATCATTTTGCTAGCAAGATTTAATTAAAACCATGTCATTTTTAGCATGATTGAACATGAGCAACACTTGTCATTAGTTTCAAAACTAGAAGTAAAGCCATTCAAAGGATCAAATGGAAAACCTAGAGTTCAACCTACTCAATACTTTGGGGAATCTAGAAGTGCACACAAGGTCCTTCGAGCCTTTTTTTTCATTGTATGCAAATTTTTCTTTGAATCTTTGAAAGACATAGCGGGGTGCAAATGTTTGACATTATTTGCATTCTTTACCCACATATGTTTTTTTCATTTTTAAAGTAATTGACTCAAGCCATAATCGATCATCTCAAGAGGGACTCTTAAGAGAATGATCTTGGTCATACACAACACATTCCAAGTTCATCTCAAGTGCAATGAGAAGCTGTCTTGTTAATGTGAAGTGTTGAGTCTAATGCGCACAAAAAAAGTCAATTTTGCTTCACTTTCATTTTAGCATTTTCATGTTAAGCTAGTGAAGGACTCAAGTATGGATCAAACAAGATTCACCCAAGTTGCTATAGGGACTCTAAAGAATTCCACAATTTCACAAATCATGGCAAATACACCTAGAGAAGAAATTTAGCAAGTAAACGCAATATGTTTTATCAAGTTTTTCTTTTAACGCTCATTTTTCAATTTTGTGTAAGCTTAGCAAGATAAATGAACTTGGACATATCTAAGCAAGTAATTTTCTTCATAATATAGCATGGTGTATAAAATGAAACATGGATCATGTGCATAATAGACAAAGCTCATAAAATGAAAAATCAAGTCTATATGCAATGCATGAGACAGATTTCTAAACTCCCCCTCAACATGTGATTTCATTTTAAGCACAAATCTGGTTCAAATTGAGTTATTAGCAAGATTAAGCTCAAGAAAGATCAAAAAGAACTCAATTAAAGCCGTAAACACGTAATAGAGGGAAGAAGTCAAGAAACTGCGAACTGGGTGGCTATAGAGTATAGAAAAGATGGTAGAAAACACTATGGCTCAGACTCGCTCTCATCTTCCCCAATGACTAACATAGGAAAGCTGCCTCTAGATCCCAAACTAAGGAGTGCACACAGACCCTGTCTACCCAAGGGGCCCAACACCTGCTAGACTTATAAGACTGTGAGGGAACTCAACCTAGAGAGAAGAGAGAATGACTAATTAAGCATGATAGCAACCTAAAGCACAAGATGAGAGGTCCATGCAAAGCATGCCAAGTCTAAGTGATGTGAACTCATAACTCTAAGGAATAAAACCCATAAGCACCCAGAGCAATACAAAAGGAAAAACTGAAATAAAATATAATACATAATATACAGATCGGCTCCCCTCACGTAGGCCGTAAGGGCACACAACTCCAAGCTCACTCCTCAAGGCAACAAACCTAGAACTATCCAAAGGCTTGGTAAAGATATCGCCAACCGATGGTCACTTCCACAAACCAAACACTATGTCTCCTTTCTCCACATGGTCTCTAAGGAAGTGATATCTAATATCAATGTGCTTGGTCCGGAGTGTCTTTGACTGGGTTCTTGGCAATGCAAATAGCGAAGTGTTATCACGTAAAAGTGGAACACTCTCTATCTCTAACCCAAAGTCCCGCAAGGTCGATCTCATCCAGAGCACTGCCACAAAGAACATACTCGGCCTCAAAGAAGGATCAGGCGACTCGGACCGCTTCTTAGATGACCAAGAAACAAGAGAAGTGCCAATGAATTGGCAAGTGCCGTAAGTGCTTTTCCTATCTATCCTACACCAAAGAAAGTCAAGATCGAAAAGGCTCTAAGAGATAGACAAGAGGAAAAAGAGTACCAAATACCATAATCAATGGTAGCTCAAGGTACTGAAGATGCGCTTCACCGCTGGCGATGAGAGACGCGAGGAGAAGCTCGAAGCGAGCACACATACACACAAAGAAAGTGTATGTCCCACATGAGGCAAGAAGATACAAGAGAGAGCCAATCATGTTCAAACTCCTTTTGATCAAGAGGCTCACCATCCTCATCGGGCTCAAGGACGAAGCTAGCAGGCCATAGGAGTCATCAAAGGCTTTTCATCGACATATCAAATCGCCTCAGAGATCCCGAGTATACTTACCTTGGTGCAGAACATACCCTCCCGAGTTCGCTTGATTTGGAAGCCGAGAAAGTAGCTCAACTCACCCATCATACTCATCTCAATTTCGTGCTTATCACCTCGTAAAAATGATACACAAGAGACCGAGATGTGCCATTAAAGATAATATCGCCCACATAAACTGGACGAGAAGAAAATGAGAATCTCGGTGTCGATGAATAGAGTTTTGTCTACTATACCCATTTTGAAACCATGATCGAGAAGATAGGACTTAAGCCTCTCATACCAAGCTCTAGGGCTCTTAAGTCCATACAAGGCTTTGGAAAGCTTGTAGACATGGTTCGGTATTTAGGGTTCTCAAACTCGGAGGTTGCTTGACATACACCTCTTCCTCAATAAAGCCATTGAGAAATGCACTCTTGACATCCATTTGATAGAGCTTGAAGCCCGGGATGCAGAGAATGCAAGCATGATTCTAATAGCCTCTAGTCTAGCTACAGGGCAAAGGTCTCCTCAAAGTCAAGACCCTCAACCCGAGTGAAGCCTCCGTGCAACTAGCCTAGCCTTGTTAAGTAACGATAACCCCATCCTCACTCTGCTTGTTTTGAACACCCACTTGGTCCCAATGACATTATGACCAAATGGGGCTCTACAAGCCGCCAAACTTTGTTCCTCTCAAAGTTTTCCAGCTCATGCATAGCATTAATCCATGATTCATCTGATAATGCATGAGTAACATCCTTTGGCTCGAACGAGGCAACAAAGGCAGAGTGAAGGCAAAAGAAGATAAGTTGATTTTGAGCGTGTAACACGCTCAAATAGATCACCAATAATCTGCTTTCGGTGGATGAGAACGCTGAATGTGTCGTGGAGGACTGTATAGAGTGGCCTCTACCTCTTGAGGAGAAGAGGTAGGAACAGAGCCACTCACCAAGAAGAGACCGAAGGCAAGGGTTGGTCTCCCCGAGGTGCGTAAATGGAAACAGAGGCACCTCGGTGTAGAGGGAACTGGATCGTGGAACACCATCATCTCCATCATCCTCATCCTCTACAATGATGGTCTCTTGAGGGATAAGAAGAGCTCAAATATCGTGTCTAGCTCCGGCTAGCCTCATCAAAGGTCACGCCACAGTCTCTATGATCCTATTCGCATCACAACCTGCACCCTATAGCTACGAGAAGAAGTCGAGTAACCCGTAAAAATACCATCGAAGAACGAGACTCAAACTTATCTAGGTTACAGACTTCAAGATGAAACACTTGCAACCAAAAACGCTAAAATGAGAAACACCGGCTTTCGCCCATACCTCAACTCATAAGAAGTGCGATGCAAATGTGCTCTCAAGAAAACGCGATTGGAAACATGACAAGCAAGAGCTATAGCCTCATTTCAAAACTTCCTAGGAGCATCAGACTATCTAGCATCGTCTCCGCCATCTCAACCAGTGGTCCTATTCTTTCTTTCCACTACGCCATTTTGTTGAGGGACGATGGAGAGGAGAACCGATGCTCTAACCCGGACTCCACACGAAACTCTCAAAGTAGGAATTCTTAAACTCGGTGCAATTATCATCACAGATAGCTCAGTAATGCACCCGGAGCTCAACAGACAACCTACTAACCAATCCCCTAAAGTGAGAAAAAGTCTCATCCTTCGAGGCCATGAAAAATACCCAAGAATATCTCAAAAATCATCAACAACGACAAGGACATACCACTTCCTCTCGCCGATCAAGACTCTAGCCGACCAACAAAGGTCCATGTGTAAAAGCTGTCCCGGTGCATCACCATCACTACGGGATCGGAGGATGAGAAGCAAGAACCATCTTGCCATGTCGGCAGGAGAGCAAACTAAGTTTTTGACCATCTTGAGTTTGGGCAAACCACTTAATAAGATCGCGGTCGCTAACTCGGTCAAATGATCAAAACCAATGTGACCAAGTCTCCTATGCCGTAAGGAGAGATCACGGACTCGTATAATCAAACACCAAGAGAGTCTCCGGAAGAAACAGTAAAAATCAAGACGAAAGACCCTCCCAAATCTAGAAATCCATAAACTAACTCTCCGATGAATCAAGAATTCTACAAGCATTGTTTTAAAGCTTACCTCGAAAGAGTCATCGATAAGCCGAGAAACGAAAGCAAATTATATTGTAGCTTACTCACTAAGGCAACGCCCTTAAGAATAAAATTTTCATTAATGCAGACGGTACCTTTAGCAATGACTCTACTTGAAGAAGCATCCCCAAAAGTGATCAACTCATCAACGGGGCTCGGACTAGGAAGAGAACCAACGAGAGTCTCCGGTCATATGGCGAGAACAACCGAGTCAACAATCCAAACATCTCCTTCCCCATCCGATTTAACCCGATCAAGTCAAAGAGAGAGAGAAGACTCAAGATCGATAAAGTGAGGACACGGGAACCCAATATCAATCACACGACGCCTCAAAGTACCACACAGAGGAAGAAGGCTCGACTCTCACAAGATCGAGGAATCAACTCTAGTAGAAGATGTAGGAGTCACACCGGTTTGGCCCGCTGTGGTGCAAAGGCCGACCATCCCAACGAGGTCAGCCCAAATCTCCTACCCGAAAACACCTCACACCGCCGATATCTACCTCGATGGGAAAAACGAGGAATATCAAGAGGACGGTGGAAATATCGACCACGAGCAACTTCAGACTAAAACTCGATCAACAAAGATGAAAACCGAGTCCCGGACGCCGCCCAAAAACAGTGACTCTCGACTGCCTAGTAGCAAGCAGGCGCTTTAGAGCACTCGAGTCCTGGGATGACCTCAATACCTCTAAGAGCAGCAACACGCCACGCCGGTGATCTTGGCGCGCCTAAAACAGTAAATCTACTAGGTGACCATCCTTCTACTGAAGGTGCAAGAATACTTCGCCTTGCTTGAGGCAGAGTGACAGAGAGGCACCTTCGCCGTAAGTCCCATGGACAACCCCAAGAGACCTAAACACAAGGGTACTCACCCCGAGCTACCACTATCTCTCCACTCTTGGAGGCACGCACAACCAAGGCGGATGCGCCTGCGTGCTCCAAGTAATCAAATCCTAGACCTTGATTGAATCTCGCTAATTTTGGACCGGTCTAGAATGAGATTGAGTTTCTTCTTGCCTCCAACAAATTTCTCAAGAGTGCTCATAAGATACCGACACTCTCGGAAAAGTGAGGCGATGAAGAACATGGGTGAGAGGAAGAAGAAGAACCGTAAAGAGAAGAAGAGATACCAAAGACGCCTATTTTTCTCCCTTAGCATGGTCGCCTCAAGCTTGAGGGACTCACAAGAAACGCACGATGCTTCTCTAATCCTATGGACTTGTTCTTCTAATTTCTTCCTAAACTCTGCGTGGACCTTATCCACGTCATCATTAACCCCAACACACAGCAAGCAACCAGTTTGTGATTTAACTAGTAAATCCTTAGCAAGTTGATCACACTTGACATTCAAAGCATCATTGTCAAGTTTTAGTTGCTTACAGCCCTCACATGAGCTGACTGGGTCCTTAGAAGCATGCAATTCAAGTTCATCATTTCTAGCAGAAAGCTTTCTAAGGTGACAACTCATGGCATCAATTTCAGCAAGTAGCTTAGGGCAATTTTCACAAGATGCAGTTGTGTGAGTATGAAGAAAACTAGCATCAATAGGAATAGGATCAATAGAACATGTGCTAGCATCCTTCGACCTAAGAGTCTCAAGATCAGAAACCACACTATCATGCAAGATTCTTAGGTTCTCCAACTCCACAAGCAAAGCATCACAGAGAGTACAATTATCAGAGTCTCGGGAGGAACATGATTTAAGTGAAGCTAATTCCCGAGACAAGGTATCTACTTCCTTCTCTAACTCCGTAACCCTAGCTCTAGCTCTAGCATGAAATTTTCCTAATTTGCAAAAAGCTTCATTGAGCTGGTCATAGGAAGGTACCTCGTCCGAGTCAGAGAGCTGAGTCGCCGATGTCGTTGGTGTTTGCCATGAAGCACATGCCGAGAAGTCGTCGCCGCCTTTCTTCTCTTGCAGATCATCCTCGCCTGCCGCCCATGTCTCCATGTTGGAGAGGTGATGTCGCCGAGAGCGGCGAGGACGCTGTGGAAAGCTTCTTGTTCTTCGAGAAGTTGCGGTATTTCTTCTCGTATGCCGCTCGCGAACCGGAGGCTTTTGTTGCGTTCTTGTCGGTGTAGTCGTTTTGCCGAACCGCCGAGTCGTTTTGCCCTTCTCCGCTTTAGACAACCGTCAATGTGGTTGGGGCCGCCACATTCAAGCAGTGATCCACCACCTCTCTTCTCTCTCTCACCCTCTTGTAGGCGTGAGAAAACTTATGAGCTAAAAGAGCAAGCTCGCCGAAACTTGTCCGATTGGTCATCGCTAGCTCGCAAAGTGCGAGAGAGAAAAACCAATGAAGAATCAAGAGAAGATCCAATGGGATCGGTGACCAAGGCCATCGATCGTGATTTCGCTTTGCGAGAGACGACGCCGATCTCATGAGTCTTGAGTCGAATAAAGCCCGCCAAGAGTCAAGGTCGACAAGTCAAGAGTATCCTTGATGGTGGTCACTTTCATTTCCCAAACACGAAGATCGAAAAGCGGTCAAGAAGTGACGAGCATTATACGAAGTTAGGGTATGTGCAACCAACCGCAGGAGATCGCTCAAAATTTTAGTAAATCGACCAAAACACTCGTCAAGACTCTCACCAACGTGTTGTTCAAACTTGTTGTACTCACGCTTGTGTTGATCCTGCTCACGGTCTTGATTTGGGTAGTGCCCTCATGGTATGCATCGAGGGTCACCCAAATCTCGTGAGCGATCGCAGTGAGAGATCCGATCATACTCATCGCGGCCGAGTCCTCAGATGAGAATGTTCTCGCCTTAGCATTTGCCTCAACGCCGCCCATATTGCGGCCGGACGTTTCATCGGCAGAACCTCATATGGAAGCTTCACCTTCGCCATATCAGAAGCCCCGGCAATGATGTATGACTCCATCCGGATTTCCAAAAGGAAAATCAACACCACAAAAATTGAAGGCTTGGTGGAATACTTGTCTGTCGCCATGGCTCTCGAGACCGTCAAGATCTATGGAAGAGCAAAACCGCTCGATACCACTTGTAGGATCGGATGGCGACAATCGAGGGGGTGAATGATTGCGCGGAAGCTAAAATCAAATTTTTGCTAATTTTTGAAACACCCCAATTAACTGATTCGGATTCGACAAAAACAGAATAATGCACATCCACTAAAACAGTAATTCCCGAAGATCTAACCGTTAGATCGAAGTGAAATTTTAACTGTATAAACTAGACTCAATTTGTAAGCTAACTCAACAAAAATTAGTTCAATCGGAGCTACGGATCTAAAGTTATTTTCTTCGCCATTTTACTTAAACAGACACCAGATCAAATAAAAAACAGATTGACACACGTTCACTAAAATAATAATTCCAGAAGATCCAACCGTCGGATTGATGTGAAATTTTAACAGTATAAACTAGATTCAAATCTAAAACTAACACAAAAAGAATCAATCCGATCGGATGTATGAATCTTGAGATATTACCTTCGCAAGAAGACACTTTTGCAGTAGTTTGAACTCCGGACGAAAATTGATCTTCAACACGACGTATCGACTTGCAAAACTTGATTTCTCTAGTCGCCAGAGGACTCCAGCCCTACGCATGGATGCAGCTGCCCTTGATTTTTCTAATCGCCAGGGAACCTTCTTGCATGCTTTAACCCTCCAGCCGCAATGCCAACGCAAAAGCAAGATGCAAAAGACAACGGCCACAAGAACAACTCTGGCGCCAGCAGCCGCAAGAATAACAGGCGCTAGCAACTTGATGAACCGCTGGCCGCAGAAGCAAAAGATGCCAGAACCTCCTGGGCGCAGGGAAGAAACAACGCACCGACCACAGGATTATCTTGGACTTCCGGCCGCCAGCAGGGAACGAGATGCTAGGAAGGCCAGCCAATAAAGATCAAGCGCAAAGGAAAATCTCACGCCGCCGTGAAGAACAGGCCCTAGCGTAAGACCTCAGCCGCCAACGAAAAAGCCAGCCGCCGCAGAAGCAATTTTGCAAGATTGATCTTTATTTCCTTTGTCTACAGTACTCCCACAAAAGAGTACAAACCCTAATTTCTTGCTCCCATAAACAGGAGACACCTCCCCCTATTTATACTGAGCAACCATAAAGAATTCGTATACAACTCCACTTGGCCCCAACATGGCCCAATACAGTTTGTATACAATTCCACTTGGCCCAACATGGCCCAATACAGCTTTTGCACGCCAGACGCCCACCGCCGCACATACGTGATTAACCACCTTCTTCGTGCACCTTTTCTAGCCCGAACGCCCCGCATGACATCCTCGACCACCGTGATCTCGATTCTCGCTCGAACCTAGTCCCGAACCTCGCCTCCATGAACCTAGTTCCGGTCCGCCATCGACCACGTCGCCTCGAGCAACACGCATACACTAATAAACAAACAACGATCCGACCACAAGTCCACGACTTGACTCAAAGTCAATCCATGCAATCACTCACATGAGTGCATGGCATCAAACAAACTCATTAATCAATCATAATTATGCTCAATGATCCGGTATACGCTTCTAGGCCGTAGAGCACTAGGAAAAGCAACTAACACTCAAATTGCTTCAATTTGAAGATCAAATTCAAATCAAACTCAAGTTCAAATCAATCCAATATCAAATCTTGTCAATTACTCATCACACACAAAGATAGACCTCCACATGGTCTTTCAATTATTTCTGCAATTTTTTTAATGCGTGTATTAATATTGCAATTTGTAAATAAAATAATATTATTTAAAAAAAATTCCTAACTAAAAAGAAGTATTTTGCCAGTTTTTAAGAAACAAACAATCGAAAAAGGCAAAAGGATTTGTCATCATTTGGTTTGCTTACAAAGGACCAAAATAACGACCAGAGGGGATGAATGATTATAAATAAAATTTTCTCCCTTTGAAAAGAATCTAACCAAAACTCCACTTAAAATACTCACGTGTAGAAGAGCAAAATCAGGAAACACTATTCTAGCTTGCTGCACTACCGCAACAGAAGTAGTGTAGTGCGAAGGTTAGTACTACCACCGCTTTGAGCTAGAGTGTCGGTTTCAAGAACGGAATAGTAACAAAGCACAATCTTAGAATAAAAATTGATTTGACTATAGATTGACTGAATCAATACCCATGAAATTTTGTATGCACCTCCTTATGGAGATCAGGAACCTATTCTAATCTTCAATCACTAGGATTGATGTCAATGTTCTGATTTTTTTCCAATTGAAGGAGGAGTGCACCAAAACCGGGTAAAAACCAAAATCTATCTTGAACTCGAGGATTTTGATGATCAAGGTGATCTTAGATAACCTCCCACTTGTCATAACAAGTAATAACACATGAAAAAACCACATAAATACAATCTACAAGAATAGCTCTTCTCAAAAACAAAGTTCGGCTTACAAAAAGCATTAAGATTTTCCTGAATGATTGAGATATGATCTAAAAAAGTTCATCTATCAATCATTCATTCTTGGCATAAGATTCATAAGCATTTAGAAGGAGGGGAGGCAAATCCAAATGTGCGAAAGGTAAATTGCAAGAATTTTACGTGCGGAATTTAAATACTGAATTTAAGATATAAAATAAATGCTGAAATTAAATTCAGAATAATAAGGAAATAAAATTTTATTTCTTAGAATGAAGGTTTACAAAGCCTCATAATAAAGTAGACAAAGTTCAAAAGAGCACAAAAACCTTCAAGGAAAAGACACCCCCTTCCGCTTTATTTGTAGCAACCTCGGAGTAATCTTCACCCTTGGATGACCTTGGCCCTCAAGAAATCTCATCAAGGGTTGAGATTTACTCCCTCACTCATACATAGGCTAACCCGCGACCCAATATTATAACGGGTTTTTGCACGTTTATCAAAGTAAGCTAACTTGACCGCTACTCTATCCTTTAAGCCGCATTCTAATGGCTCTCCTTGATCCGATGAGCCCCAAACTAGTATATGAACCATTTCCTTGTCTTCTAGGCTTGTAGCGACTCCGTCTCCGGTCATCCTCCGACAATCCTCGATTGTGTGGACCACCGGCGCACCTCGCCTAGTCTCAATCATTTTCCACCTTACTATGACCTAGCATCATCATTCTGCAGCCATAAAAAACAAGAAAACCCATCACATAGCAATGTCTAAAATGATATACAACAATTATCCAAGTGCTAAAAATAAATCAGATCTCGTTCATAAAGTCGACACTACCGTCAATCATAGGCCGGTAGTACTACAAGTCCGGTACTATCGTGTCTTGGCCGTTGGTAGTGTCGATTGTCTCGAACCCACGAGATACCTTTTTCAAAAATAATCACGATTCGTAAAAGCTAGTAGTGTCGTTCGGTCGGCAGTACTACCATTACAAGGCCGGTAGTACCGCTCCTAACTGAAAATAGCTCAACTTGTTTTAATTTGAAATCCAATTCAAATCAAACTCAAACCTAAGCACTTCTAGCTCAAAAAGAGTCAAATAGTCATCACCAACATAGATAGACCTCCACATGATGGACATACACTCTAGGTCAGAGAAAATTCGCACAGGTGGCGCGTAGCCCGAGTGTAACACACGTGAAGATCACAGAGGTGCAGGCGTAGCACGTAAGGTCGCAGAGGTGCAGGTGACATGCGAGATCGCAGGTGCAGGAGGCGCAGCACACGAAGGACGCAGGTCCAACAAGATGGGACGTGTAGAGATCTACACAGATGGATAACGCAGTGTGATGGCCAACGGACCATGCAAACGAGTGAGTATGTGATGTGAGTGAGATAGGTGGACTCTATACATGCATGTGTGGGTTTTAGGTATATGTATGTATTGGACCAAATGTAATTGGACCAGATAGATATGCATATATGCAGTTAATTAGCGATCAGTAGAGTTTAGGTTTAGCCTTGTGAGTATAAAAGGCAAAGGAGGAGACCTCCCGGGTGGTGGTCGCACGCACAAAAAAGAAGAAATACTGGTGGCAGCTGTGCGTCGCATTAAAAGAAAAGAAGGAGCGCAAGTAGGCAGCGCAAAAGAACCGAAGAAAAAGCAAAGCACACGAGCCAGAGTCCTTGGCCACCATGGATAGAAATTTCATTGAAAACCGATAAAAATTTTGCTGAAATTTCTGATTTCGGACCCTCACGAGATTCAAAATCCTATCCGGACTAGAAAAATTCAAGAAAAATAAATTACTACAGTAATATCAGAAATTTCTTTGAAATTTTGGGATTTTTGACCGGTTTTTTTAACTTTTATGGCCGGATTTGACTGGATTTGGTCCAATAACCCTTAATAAAGTCATCTTCTATGAAAATTTGTTGAAACACTAAAATTTTGAGACATTTAAAATTTATTAGAAACACTGTCAGATTTTTATAAAATTAGAAAAGCTTGATAATGATCTAAAAAAATTATTGTACTATCTTTGGTAGTGTAGGATTATACATTAAAATGTTCAAAATAATTGAACTCCATTTGTTATCTTTACAAAATGAAAAACAGAATGAACATAATTTGAATAGTAACCTTGTCAAAATTTTATAAATTTGCTCGAGTGTGATCATAATCCAAAATTTTTATGAAAGCTTAATAATTGCATCAGTACTATTTTATAAAATTTTGAAAAAATTTAAACCTTTTCGTTTGCTCAATCAAATCTACGTAAGCACTAAACTTCATTTGTTATATTTCAAAAATAAAAAAAAGAAAGAACATAAATGGTACAATGCCCTATAAGAATTCTATAAATCCACTAGAGTGTGATGATGATTCAAAATTTTTATGAGAACTTAAGAATTTCCTTAATACCCTTATGTAAAATTTTCAAAATTATAAACCTTTTTTGATTGCTAAAGCAAATCTATATATTGATCATCAGGCTTTTATTAGGACATAGCATCCGTAATTTTTAAAATTATTTAAGTTTTATAATCATTTAAAAATTTTATAAAAACATTAATGATTCATCATAACTATTTAAAATTTTTCAAAATTTTCAAAAATTTTTGACATGGTTTGAACTGTTTTTCATTTTGTTCAAATTTGTCTATAAAGCTTTTTAGCAGGACAGCAGCACTGTCTTAATTTTTGAAAATTTCTCAAGCTTGATCATTTTCTAAAAATTTTGTGAGAATATTATGGATGTGTCAGGACCATCCAAAAAAATTTCAAAATTTTATAACGCGGTTTGGTTCATTTTTCATTCGATTCAAACTTGCTAGTCAACGTTTTATCAGAACAGTAGAAATATTCGAATTTTTAAAAAAATCCTCAGATTTGATAATCATCTGTAATTTTTATAGAAACATAAATAATGTGTCAGGAACATCTATGAAAAATGTCAAAATGTTTCAACTTCGTTTGAACTATTTTTTGTTAAGTTGAAATTTAACGAGATCTCGGTAATTTCGGACGAGCCGAAATTTCAGAAATTTCAGTGCAAAAAAAATCCAAATTTGGATTTTATCTAAAATAACGAGATTTCGTCAAAATTTTGGATGGTAACGGTACCTAAACCGAAAACAAATTTGGAACCCAGCTGGCCACGGCGCAGGCCGATGCGTTATTCAACAGCAGTGTGACGTGCAGCCAGAAGCGAGTACGGGACCCACAGGAGGTGAGCGCGTGCACAGAGAGGAAACCGGAGTACTCCATCGTGCGCAGTGTGATGCAAGCAAGAAGAACACAGAAAGCAACAAGCTAGAAAGAGGAAAATAAAAGGAAGTAGGAAAAGATACATAGCCTGGTTGGAACTCGTTTTCGCATTGTTCTCTGATCCTATCATTCAAAGTAACACTTTTTATTTATATTGCCCCTTTTGTGACTTGCTCTCTACAGTTTGTACTCCTGTGTACTAGTTAGCATCCTCTGCATATCTTAAAACTGCTTGCTACTCATAATGTATTGTTGGGCTATGCTATAATAGTTTGTTTGCCATCAATTGTTCTAGATTAATTCCCTAGGTTTGATCATAATTTTATTAATTTTCAGAATTAATATAAACATAAAAAAATTAGTTTTAGATATTAGCTTGCACCAATTCATCCTCCTTTTGGTGCGCCTCGATCCTTCACTAAACACTTAAGAATTGTGCGATTTTCAAGGGAGAGAGCAACATGGTATCTCCTCTCTTCAGACATTCAACTACAAAATTTTCCACACTAAATTACAAAAATAGAATAGAATCACCGCAACGTGCGGGCTTAACGTGCGGGTTGATGTTCAGCTGTTGTTACATTAATCCTGTTTTTCTCAAATCAAGGACTGATCCCAATTGAAGTAGACTATCCTATTACATCATATTTGCTCCAATCTTCTCTTCCCTCCAGTCTTAGCTGAAAGAATAATAGACAGCACGAAGCGCATGTTGAAGGATCCATCGGTCAACAACACCTGCTTGCGTCCCGCAGGATTGAAATAGTTATGAAGGATCAAATATGTAGCAGCACACTCTTTTTTATATTATTTTTCATAGGAGCTTTTAAGCAGTGGTACATTCTGAGCTGATAGCGGCCACAAGGAAATCTGGCATATACAGAGGAAATCGGCAGCATACTCCTGATCAGCATACATGTATAAACCAAAGCGGAAAAGATCCTATACACAATGATGGTAAAAGCGCTTAAACATATATAGAGATGGTAAAAGCGTAGGGGAAAAAATAGATAGAAGAAAGTCCTGTTCAGTTCATACCTGAAACGAATCCTGATCGGTTTAAATCATTATTCTCTAGCTGGCTTCATCCGGCTTCTTCATATTGTATTGTAATCTTCTTTCGATCTCGAGTATGGGGCGGTTGGGAAGGATGCCTGCTGCGCCCCTGATGTCACCCTCCAAGCCCTCCACCTCGTCAGCCACGGCACCACTGCAGTCGATAACAACAGTGATATGTTTGAGGCCTGAAAGATGCTGCAACCCAAAAATTAGGCCGCCATACTTCAACTGGCACCGTGCCCGCAACACAAGTTTCAGCCTTTGGAGCTTTGGCATGGAACCTGGCTCAAACAGCAACCCCGCCCCATCCGCACCCCCCCAAAAATTGAACTTCATCAAACGCTGGAATCCTTGGCTGCCGACGACCTGCCTTTGGTGGAGGACGTCATCACTTAACCACAAGGTAAGAGAGAGCAGCGCGGGTAGACTTGCGAGAATCTTGAAACCTTCCTCTCCCACTTCACGAACATCAACAGTAGAGAGGCGGGTGAGGTTGACAAATGAGCCGATTCGACTTGGTATGGTGGGGAGTATACAGACAAGTCTCTGTAGAGGTGTAGGGGAGCCACACGAAAACATGCATGAAAATTCGGCGTCAGATATCTTTTCACCAATTTGCCAAATGACGAGTGATCGGAGGCCGCTAGCGATAAGTTTTGAGAGAGAAGAGGTACATGCTTTCCTGCAACCTTCATCGCAGGGTGACTCCCACAAAATTTTTAGTGCCCTCAGTTTGGTCAGCTCGCGGAGCCCTTGGACAGACTTTGTTGATGAGTTGGCGATGTTGATGAACGATAGCTCCTCCAGGGCTTGCAGACTTTCGATTCCGTCGGGCAATGCCACATTGTAATAAACAAAAAGGCGCACTAGTTTCTGTAGTTGAACAATACTTGTTGGTAGCTTTGAAATATTACATCTCAGATCTAGAATCTCTAGAAGCTGCAGCTTGCCGATTGCTTCTGGGAGCTTCCTGATAGCTGGACAATTGATTTTTAGGTACTTCAACTGGCAGAAACTTCCAATATTGTCCATATGGATGTTCTCCAAACTCCGTCTACCTTCTTCTATATTCAGCACTCGCAGAACTTGGCTATTCAAAATCTGAGTCATACACCGCTCTGGGAGAACAGATCCAAACATATGAACAGATCGAAGATGGTATGCATCCTTCATTGCTTTTGCTAACTCTGAAACTTCACAAAACTTTGCTTGGAGGGATAACCTGCGAATCTTGTTTGAAGAAGTTCCACAAAAACTGTCACCATTCAATGTAGCGACAAAATTGTCTTCCACAGCCTGAGATATAAGAAAGTCAAGTACGATATCATGAACTCTGCAGAATTTCACTGTTTTGCCGTCTGCCCCAATCTTTGTTGCTTGGATCATGCTTCTGTTGATAAGCTCATTTAGGTAGCTTTCTCCTAGTTGTTCCATACTTTCTCTGTTTTGCCCAGGAATCAATCCTTCTGCTACCCATATCCATATCAAATGTCTGCTATCAATGGAATAATCCTCCGGAAAGACACTTAGATATAACAAACAAGACTTCAGATAGTAAGGAAGGTCAAAATAACTGAGGAACAATATGCTTTTCATTTTTTCAACAGAAGAACCTTTCTCCACAGCAGAAGAAATAGAGTTCCGAATTTTGACCCACACTTCCACTGTTTGACTTTTGTTGGCTAATAAACTAGCTATGCTGATTATGGCCAGTGGCAAACCACCACATTTTCTCAAAATTTCATTGGCCACTTCTGTCAATTCTTGAGGACAGTCTTCGCTAGAACCAAAGACTCTTGTAAAGAATAAACTGCGGGAGTCATCTTCACTTAGAGGCTTAGCTTTGTACATATGCCCACCAAAGCCGGTACAACATGATTTGGCCACGTCTTCAATGCGTGTTGTAGTAATTATTCTACTTCGGTTCGTGTTGTCAGGTAAGGCACATTTCAAATGTTCCCATGCTGATGTGTCCCAGATATCATCAATCACGATGAAGTACCTATAAGCATTTGTTCCGGAATTGCATTAGTATGGCTACCATTATTTGTCTTGTACTGTAGTACTGCCTCCTGTGCAAAATGTAGAGCATATTTTCACTAAGCACAAAATTAATAACGTGACAAGACTGACATGCAAGACAAAATGACCTGAGGATGTGTGTAATATGCTCCTCGTTATTACTCCATCCATTCCCGAATACATGTTATTTTAGTATTCAAATTTTGTTTCTAAATACATGTCATTCTATAATTTCAAAGTAACATTACATAAAATTTTCCTTCTATACCCTTTCTCTTTAACTATTTCAATGTCATTTACCACCATGTACTAGATTAACACACTATCCAAAGATACTATTTACTTAAAAGGCAATGCATGAATGCTGTGTACCAATACAATCGTCTCTCGACGTGGCCCACACCAAATCAACATGAAAAATTTGGGAAAAAATGATGATGTACTCTATAGAGTACTTTTCTAGTACCCTTGAAAATTTCAATTTCAGATTAAAAATGTATTGCTAACAAAAAGGATAAGTTTTATTTGAATAGTAGAATGTGATTTATCATTTACCAGTTTTTTCATTTTTGTTACTCTTAACATAAAATGAATCTGAAGTTAAAATTTTATGCATGCGTAGAATAAATCGAGAAGTACATCTACCATTTTTGGGGGGTTTTTTCATGTTAATTTTGTGCCCAAACCAAACAAGATTTTATGAGCCTATCACAAAGGATTATTGTATAGCATATGTTGCTTATTTTAGAATATGTAAGCCCCACAAGATAATATATAATGACTAGTTATTGCTCCGTCCATTTATTTTTTGGCCAGTTCCTTATATGCCATTAGAAATGTCCAACTAACGGGCGTTAGGTGCTGATTCGCACGTATGCAGCTACAAGAGTTAACGTTGTATGAATATGCATTATTCTAATAGGTGTATTCGAACAAGAAATCAGAGTTACCTCTTGTTTTTTAAGTTATTCTTCAACGTGGGTATGAGCTGGTTTATATCCCAATTTTCTGACCTGTCATAGTTGCTCTCATTGATTTGAAAGAGCAAATCTCTAAGAAGCTTCTTGATATCAGGAATCCTAGATACAGAGACAGAAGCCCGACAATCAAATGATTCTTCAAATTTGCGGTACACCTCCATAGCTAGAGTTGTCTTGCCTAGCCCTCCGATTCCAAAGATGGACACCACCTTCAGTTGCTTCTCTTCACCCTTTAGCCACCCAATGATCTCCTCTCGAGGCTCATTGATGCCCACAAGGTTTTTGGCCTTCTTGTAGAGATCAAGTCCTCGAGGGTCCAAGGGCAAAGGCTGTGGTAAGTTGATTAGTTGATCAATATTGTACCGTTTGCGCCGGCCATCCTGCTCAACAACAAGGGCCTTGAGTTCTTGGATCTGTTTTCCGATACGGCGATCCTCCCACAAAGCCTTTGTCTTACGCACACTCTTGCGTACAAAATTAGCCTTGGCATCGCCAAGGCTACGATGATGCATGAAACGGTCGATACAATCCTCGATATCATAGGATAACTCACGCACCTTGTTCCTCCATTGCTTGGTTTGCTCGTTGATTTGCTCCTCCATGCCCGAGAGCCTCTCCAGTAGCGCATGAATGGTGCTCAACTCATCTCTAAGGAAACGGATCCCATCCTTGGAGCCTTTGACCAGCTTATACTCATCACCGAGCAAACTTGTGAGCTTGCCGATGACGGGATTCATCAGACTTGAGGAGGCGCTCGCCATCGCTCCAGCCATCTCGAGCTCTCTCAAATGATGTTGTGGTGTTGGTGGTGTCTGAGAACCAAACGGCGATTCCAGCTCTTGTATGGAGTATTGAGATCTGTGATAATTCACATCAAGACTTAGTACGGTACGGGACCTCCAGTAATTCACATGACTTCACTGGAAAGTTGTCGGTAGTTGAGACGGCCACTAGTAAAGCTACAGCCCATTATGTCCTTGTTATTGCCTCGTATAAAAAAAAAAAAACAATCTATTCGTTACAAATAGTTTTTGTTTTAGGTATAGTTGTAGTTAAACTTTCAAAATTTTGATTATTAATATCTTTTAAATATTTAAATTGGATATCATATGTGTAGATTTGTATTGAAAAGTACTTTCATAATATTATAATTTTGTTGGGTTTTAGAAATATATTAAATAAAAATTAATAGTCAAAACTATGTTTTAAAGGTCTTATAGATGTCTAAAATAATAACTATTTGTAATCGAAAGGAGTAATTTTTACATTGATGGTAACCATTGGTGGTACCACCGGCAATTGCCATCATGGATGCACATGGCATTGCTCCACATACACTACTACGTAAATCATCATCACGCATTTCGCTCAGAACGTTATCGAGACGGTTTGTGAACCGTCAAGAATAATAGGTCTGTGATGAAGGAGATCATCGAGACGGTTTTCCACCCGCTCGAGAGTTTTCATCATGCATTTGTTATTATTTGAAACCGCTCAGGATTAGTTAGTATCACGACGGTTTTTATTTAAAACCGCTCGTGATATAAATATCACGCACGGTTTTGAATCATAACCGTCAGGATATTAACATATCACTGCATTTCGGTTTCAAATCATAACCATCTCGTGATGTAAACTTATCATAGATTGCTACAAATAAGAACCGCTCTCAGGATGTCTCGTTTTTCCCCACCCCAGCCAGAACCTCCATTATTTATGTTGTTGTTGAAATTTCCATCAATATTTCTACAACGATATTTACAAGGCACAACCGATTATAGATGTGGTAATTGAATATCTGCACTTCCTATATGCATTGTGGCAGATTTATCCGATCAAGATAGACTTAAAATATAAACATTTGTAGCGCTTTTTCTCCTTTGTTATGATAATGTTGATGGAACTCGACTACTAAATCAACCAAGACCCGCACGCAGCATGACGAGGTGACTGCAACCATAGAGTCCTTGGTTGTCGCCTTCTTCCTGCACTCATCGCCCATCGGCTTCCTCCCGCCTCCTCTTCTCCATTCAAGTCGGGTGTTCCAAAGTCCTTCCCGCATGGAAGACCCGACTTGCAATCACATTTGTTCAATCTTTAATTAGCCTAACTAGAGTACTATGAACTAAATCTACAAATTTTTCAAGTACCATGTTCTCCCACCGTGGGCACGACGGTGACGTCCGACAAGAGCATGCCGCTCCTGCACTCAGACCGTGGCACGACGGTGATCAAGGAAGGCCACTTCGTATGGCATGAAGCAAATCACACACTCCAGGTGTGTCAGTTCGATCAAGCACTCTATGGTTGCCGCCACCTCGCCATGTCGTCTGGGGTCTTGGGTTGATTTATTAGTCGAGTTCCATCAACATTATCATAAGAAGGAGAAAAGCGCTACAAATGTTTATATTTTAAGTCTATCCCGACGGACAAACTGTTCTCAATGCATATAGGAAGTGCAGATATTCAATTACAACATCTATTATCGATCGTGTCTCGTAAATATTGATGCAGAATACCTAAGTAGATGGAAATTTCAACAACAAACCATAAATAATAGAGGTTCTCATTGAGGGTGGGGAAAACATCTAGATCCAACAAGCAAGACATTGTTAAGTTGTTGCATTCAAGATGAGCAAATATGTATTAAGGATAATATCATGTGACAATACAATGAATCGCATAAACAAGAATAACCGCAAGTTTTGGACATATTTTCAATTAATGAATACCATTTGACAATTGTACAACCGAAGTTATAATTTGTGGAACGCTACGCGTTTTATTTATTACTTCGAGGAGCGTGAAGAAACAAACTTTCCTCTAATGTTGCTCAAATCGACTCGATTCAACGCAGCTTTAACCATATTGCTATTTTTTTAGCTTATTTATGGTTTTCATGTTGTGGCAAACATAAAATCCACATAGGTTATTTCCGACCTTGCCGGTGGCATCGCAAATAAAACCTACGGTTAGTTCTAGAGTCACTATTAGGGGTTTGAAATAGAATTGTTGTGTATAACTGACACCGGAAAGTTCAAATCATGTGTAGTTTAGTCCAATCTTTCACGTGTTTGAACGCTTCTACAAGATTGCAAAAGGTTAGCCTAAGCCATTCCAATAGCAATATAAACCCGAACAACTTACACCCACCATGTACGGAGGAAACGTGATTACCCGTTGAGTAATTTTGCGATAGGTACTAAGTCGTGGTTTCCGCCATGCTTGAATCAAGGTACTTAACCCGGTTTGTGTCTGGTTCAATTACAATTAGAACCCAAGTGAAACCTACACGTATATCACAATGGACAATGAATGAAACAGAGTTGTGTGCACAAGATGCACTAAAGTATAGCATGTGGTAGCACTTACCCCGGGTTATGGGGTATAAGTATGAGTTCTTTATCTTTTGTGCTAGCAATGCTCGTGACGTATTCCTCGACCATGTTTATATCATCATCCATTGTTTGCTTTGAGACTATATGTGGGTCGAGGAAACCGACGATAGTTTCTTCCGTGTCGCTTCAAGTTGCATGTATCTATATATACAAAGGCTAATTATATATATATTGGAGGACATTTATCACTATTAGATTTAATGTAGACCGTGATAGCACACACTTACAAGGTCCAAAGATCTTATGAGTCTTGGCGCCGATGGCGCCGAGGTTGTAGAGATGGAACAAGTCCGTAAAATCGACCGTGAAGAAGCCCCCACGAAGTCGTTGAATAGATGTTCATACTTGAACATAACGCCGATACTTGTTGTACGCTCACGCCTCGCTTTCCAACTTCTTGGGTGTACCACTTATGCAATTGTTGGCAAGATATACTATGAAGTTACGCTGCCTTTCGTTAGTAACGGCTCTCCTAGCTTGTATTGTTTAGCCAACTCAAGAAATGGATAGTCGATTTGTTCTTGCCTTTCTTTCTTCTCGCTTGCCCTTGCCTTTCTTTGTTTTGTATGAACCCTTCACGGAGAGGAATGGGCAGAAAGAGGTCAACGTTATGTACATCAAGTGGAGTCTCTGCTCACGATCGCCGATTTGGTAGCCAATCGATCGACGGCGATACAATAGGCGAATCGATCGTCGCGGTTGTTGCATGACGTATGACGAAAGGAGATGTATTGCTAGGCCATTGGATGAATGTGCCAATGGCATCCCCAAGTTTCACGATCTCATCGTTTACGGCTTCAGAGATCGACAATTTTGAAACTATCAAATACCCGCCCACATTGACCTTGGTGAAACCCGGCGCTATGATGGTACTGCACCATGGTCCCTTTGGGGATGGATACGCCATGCCCCAAGCAGCCGCCGAGGAACGGTGCCATTGCTAATTCTCACTTGGAGATTGCATCGTGGCCACCTTAATGTCACATCGTGATAAGTCCCGCTTATGTTCATCTATGTCACTTGGAGGAACGGATGCACAACTGCTTCCACGGGTAGTGGGGCTGACTTATGACATACTTCTAGGGCTTGTGCAAGATTTCTTTCTTGATTGGTGAGCCTTTCCTCGAGGATTCAGATCCTCCGTCATAAAATTCTTCTCTCGCCTCCCTCAACTCTTCTCTCAACTCTTCTCTCAACTTGTCCTCCAAATTCTTTATAAGATTTGACTCAAGGCCGCTTTAGTTTCTTCTTACTTTGTGATATCGTGGAAGTCGTCTGGGAATCCAGCTTTTCCATGGAACAAAAACCCTTTGCCTCTTGTACGACTGTGGTGTTCCTTGTTTCCCAAGGCTATGGACGGTGCATCTTTCTCTCGTCTGGGGAAAAAGAGCCATCACACGATTGTGTACTAACGCCACCGCAAGATCCGGACAAGTTATTTCACTTATGAAGTCATGGACTAATTACGTAAAATTGGTAGTTCGATTTATATATTACAGCGCTGGCACTTCCTCGTCTGCTGGGTTTACAAAGGAGACGGCCAGGAGGATGTGGCATCCGACCTCGCTCTCGCTAGCCGCCTCTCGCACGTTGATCCGTGATCGATGGAAATGGCGCGATACCCTCCTCGCCCTCCTCGCCCCATTGCGCTCTTCCTCAGAGCTAAAGTGAGTGCCGAAGTCATGGGGGTGAGTGTTCTTGCTTGCAAGGCCTTGTTTGCTTCCTGTGACGCGACGCATTAATTCGCTCGTGGTCTTCATCCCAACAAAACGCCCCATGTGTCCTCATCAATGAACCCATACTTCGAGTATGGAACGAGATCCTTCTTGGACGTAGTCCACGAAAAGAGTATGCTTGAAGGTCTTCCATGCCTTTCTCGCCGCTAGCAAAGGCATACCGTCGCACTAGGGGAGCGGATTCTTCCGAATGTTGAACGATGAAAGAATTTCCGTTAGCAAGGCATTGCGAGCCTCAATAGTCACCAACCTCCGTGAAGATAGCGTGATCGAACCCGCTTCCTGCCACTATCCCACACATACTCCAAAATGCATTCGCCGCTTTTTTGGCTTTCTAGGGCCCCATCATTTGGATCGATCTCGTAATGGTATATCGGTCTCATGGCCTTTTGTTTGGTCCCTCTTGCAAATGGTCGATTCTTCTTTTGAGGGCAAATCATGTCCTTCGCAGGCGATGGATTAGAGGACTACATCTTCTTTACAAGTTAGAATAGTTTCAAAGTAACTAAAAGTGAAGAACAAATAAAATCACATTAGAGTGAATGAGTTTGTGGATACCATGGCTTGTTATTAGCCTTTTAAAAGAACTAGCCTAAATGGCTTGTTATTAGCCTTTTAAAAGAACTAGCCTAAATGGCTTGTTATTAGCCTTTTAGCAAAGAAGCGAACTAGGAGGTCAGCCAACTTAATAAAAATTTCGACAACACTCTCCCCTAAAACTAGGACATCCACACAGCAGACAAAGGAAGAATACATATGGATTCAACCATTTGACGATTAATGTAATAATAGAACAAGCTCAGATCTCACATATGAACATGTACAAGATATTACGAATAAAGCAATTAGCATAAAGCTCATATTGATTGTTTGAATGTTCTCGAGATGTCGGGTTGCCTTAAAGGCCCTCCTCGCCACAATGGACAAGTAATAGACTAGATTGTGACAACTTTATCTCAATAATGATTTAATACTTGACAAAGTTAAGTATAAATCTACTAATTGGTTATCTTATATGCATATTCACTAACTAAGCATATAAAGACCGGTTTGCAATAGACAACAAAAGTAAATCAAAACTCCACTAAACCACCACCCAAGGCACCCTCCAAACTAATTATCGGGCACCAAAAACAACCACAAAGACCATCGCTCCTAGCCAACCGTAACAAAGACATTTTAACTAGTTATCGCCTCTTTCGGGCTCTAAACAACCGTAAAACAAACATCATCCTTGATCACCAAAGAAAAGACCTTTTCAACCAACATCAAAAACTCGATTTCGATCAACCACTCTTCCAAAGAACCTCAATCACCGCCGAACTCACACTAATCAAATATATATATATATGAAAGTGAAATTGATCGCTAAGATTTGTTGTCACAATTAGTCTATTCCATCCCTAAATCATCATCAACATTAAGCCCACACGCAAGGTCCCTGCCGCAGACGACCGCCCTTTGCAAGACCGAAAAATAGAGCAAATGGCCAGCAAGGTGCCTCCAGATCGAGAAACGGCTCTAGCTCGATGGCTAGTCCCCGTAAATACTCACGGTTGAAGCCCGAGATGCACAAGAACACACCGAGGGGGAGCACGCCGATGCCGGGAGGACGCCGATCAAGGGAGGACGCCGAGGGGAGGACGCCGAGGCGGGGGAGGACGCCGAGGGCGGGGAGGACGCCGGGAGGGGAGGACGCCGAGGCCGGGTGGAGGACGCCGGGAGGGGAGGACGCCGAGGGGAGGCCGCCAAGGAGGCAAAACGCCTCAAAGTGTTAGGGTTTGGCCTTGTGAATGAGCTCTCGCTGGGAGATATATAGAGGAGAGCACATCACGCACGGTTCTATAATAGAACAGATGCAGTGATGTTGAAATATCATGACGGTTCTATAATAGAACGATGCAGGATGTTAGCTATCATGCACGGTTTTATAATAGAACCGCTCGTGATGTTGGCGATATCACGCAGCGGTTAGGTAACATAACCGCTGCGACAAATAACATCACTGCATCGTTATGTTAAAGAACCGCTCTGTGATATATACGCTTCATCGACATTCACTTGTCTGGTTCAGTCAATGACTCTTGTCTGTGCTACTTTGTTGTATCTTCCGGGAAAGTTGTCTTTAATGTAATATCGACAGATCTTGTGGTTGAAGTGGAGATTCTAATCCTCAATTCAAACCCTAAAATCTGAGAGCAATCACATACACTATTTCCATATTGCCAAAGTAGACATGATTTTGTTCTTATACTTGCATCTTTTCCATCAATCCGGATGCTTCACAATTAAGCTACTTACAAAGATCATCACAATCATATGTACAAAGCATGATGGGTCGATCATCTTTACAATAGCATTAATGTAATATTATTACACATGAAAATTAGTAAGCATGATGACAATGCACCCTTCTCATAACTACGCCGCCACATGCTTATTCTTTTGTACTAAAATTAGCCCTTCATGATGATCGACGCTGTGTAGCTTGCTTCCTCGTGTTGTTCTTTCGGGACCAGGATGTCATTTCCGATAGGTGGCAACTCATCAAATTGATTGTACTCTTCCTCATCTACTACATTCTCAACTCCGACAATTCTCCTTTTTCCTTGAAGAACTACGTGGCGCTTCTTGTTGGGAATTGGCCTGTTACATAGAAGACTTGAACAACTTGGTTAGCGAAAACGTCGAATGGTTCATCTTGGTATCCCACACGCTCGAGGTCCACAAGAGTGATGCCATTCTTGTCAACCTTCACGCGCCGGAGGTGGACCCAACGGCA
The DNA here is from genome assembly GCA_036346375.1 of Guadua angustifolia. Lineage (NCBI taxonomy): Eukaryota > Viridiplantae > Streptophyta > Magnoliopsida > Poales > Poaceae > Guadua > Guadua angustifolia. Next base: position 253,841 of record JAYEVE010000462.1, read on the forward strand.
TTGAAATAGGGGAATCTTGAAAAGTACGTAGTCGAGCTCCCATATCTCCTCTATGAACCCATAATAGGAGCTCCTCGTCAACCCAACTAGATTATTGAATGCATCTATGCGACACCGCTGTTCGGTTTGTGCTCTTCATGTCCCGATCTCTAGTGTAAAATGTGTACCCATTTAAGTCATATCCTTTCCATGTGACAACCGTAAAAGTTGGTCCTTTTGCCAACCATGTCAACAGAGTCATCCGACGAGCTCCCAAGGATAGGTCGCTCCTTCAACCATTTGTTGAATCAAGGTTATGTTGTCTCGTGATCCAAGACTCTCGCCAGGTCGGATTCTCTTGCCTTAGCCATTGCTTGTGCTCGACGATATAGGTCGACACTACGACCATGTGTTGCAAAACCGTGAAATGGGCTCGAGCATACGCAACCGAATCAAAGCGTGATTGCTTTCTTCCGATGGTCCCGACACTCGGAGCCTCCCTCATGGCGAGATCGAGGCACACCTATTGGTTCGACCGGGCCATGTAATCGACGCAGAACTCGACGGCCTCTTCATTGCATAACCTTCGACAATGCTACCTCCGGACGAGATTGATTCCAGACGAAGACTTGAGAATTCCATGTACCTCTCGAACGGGTACATGCTACGAGGAACACCGCCCGCATATCTTTATCTCTCACAAGGTGAACAATGAGATAGACCATGATATCGAAAAATGATGGAGGAAATACATCTCAAGATTACATAGAGTCATCACCACCTCAAATTTTGCAGAGCATCTAGTCCTTCGGATCGATGACCTTCTCGAGCATTGTGTTAAAGAAATAACACGACTTAGTGATTGTCTCTGACCTTGACCGCAAAATACTTCTAATTGCATAGGAGCATCTGTGGTCATCAAGACATGACAATCATGAGACTTCATGCCTTAATTTCAAATCTTGCAACTAAACAAGTCTTTTCATGTTGAGGAGTAACCGAAGGAACTTTCACACCATGCAAGCACCGCACGCTTCAGCTTCATTTCTTCGCCTTTGATAGAGTATAACAAGCAGTGTTCCAAGCACGCACGCCTTTATCGCCTCTTCGGTGCTAATTCAGGTCTTATGCCCATATCGACCAAGTCAAGCCGCATGCTGATACCATCCTTTGTTTTACCCTTAATGTTGAGTAAGAGACCAATCACGCCGTCACGCACATTCTTCTCTCACGCATGACATCGATGCAAAGGGCTAACTTCTAGGTGCTCCCAAAGAAGGTAGGTCCTAGAATATTGATCTCTTCTTCCACATGCTCTTTTCACGGTACTTGACTTACGCCCTTTCCATACGCAACATCCAAATCCTTAACAATGTCATGAACATCTCTCCCGCCAAACGCCTTAGAGCCGACCATTTTCGCTCCTTCCGTCAAAAGTTGCTTCATCTTGCGATATGGGTGATTCCTCCGAAGAACCTCACGGTGACGTATGTACACGGTTTTGCGGAGTGATTCAGCCATAAACTCTCAGATCATCTAAGCAAAGGAGTGCAGTGCTTTGGTTCCTTTTGTACTGCCGCATAAAGTTAGCAAGGGGTGGTAATCATTTATGGTGCGTAACAACAAGCAAGGCAAAGTAAAATTCTCTCGCTTGTATGCATCCCATACGTGTACCCCTAAGAACTCCATGTTGTTTTTAGATCTTCCACCAATGGAGCTAGGTACACATCAATATTGTTCCTGTGTTGTTTCGGTCCTTGATAAGCACAGCATAACATAATGTACTTCCGCTTCATACACAACCAAGGAGGAAGGTTGTAGATACAGAGATTTACGGGCCAAGTGCTATGCCTACCGCTCATGTTACCGAAAGGATTCATTCCATCTCAGACTCAATCCAAACCTTATATTTCTGATCCGCACCAAATTCTTGAAAGCTCCTGCCGATGTTTCTCCATCGGATGGAATCAAAGCAGGTGCCTTAGCATTCCATCATTCTTACGCCTCGAGTGCCAACGCACAGCTTTTGCCTCCTTTGAGTTCGCAAACAAACGCTTCAAACGGGAATTATAGGCAGATACCATGCCACCTTAGCAGAGGACCTTCTTTCACCTCAATGCTCTCGCCATCATCATCTGAATGACTTACGCTTGTACCGGATGCGTTGCACACGGACATATATGCAAGTTTGTGTACTCTTTGTGGTACAGTGATACTGCTTGGACAGCATGTATTCTTTCTACTTCCATTCCCAAGGGACAAAGAACTCGCTGGCTTTGTAAGTGCTTGTCGGCAACTCGCTTCTCCGAAGCATGTCCGCCAATAGACGTAAATACCGTGAAACTCTTTGTCGGACCAACCGTTGCTTGCCTTCAATTTGAGTAGTTGAAGCACGGATGATAACCTTGTGTATTTCAACTTGCACCCCGCGAACAAAGGTTTCTCCAAGTCCTCCATTAAGCCTCGAACTGCCCATATTCCCCGTCATCAAGGTTTCTTCGCATCGCGTAGCATCCGATCCAAATTGTCATCGTGCAACCTGTCCTCATCGGAAGCACAATCGATATGATCATCCGACATATCATTGACATCGCCGATTTATATTAACACTACTTGTCGCTTCTTGTATATTGTGCTCTTCGCCATGACCGTCCAACATGTATAGCCCCTTTGAAACCCCTTCAATCAAGTGTGCTTCGATCTGCTGCTGAAGTTTCAAACATCTTCAGATTTCGCAATCAATGCACTGACATGACATGAATTGCACCCCTTATTAAACATATCCTCCTCTGCAGCTCTTTTGAAAGTGGAGACGCCATTAAGGTACTCAAAGATCAGACGGTTCTCAACAGACATCCAACTTCGATCCATCTACGCTACACATGTAACACTTAGTGTTAAATATTATGCACTGTGTAGTGCGATGCACACATTCTTAAACTAATTATGCAATTACATACCTTAATTACATCACAAAGAAATAATTAACACAATTCAAATTAATCTTCAATATAATAATGAAATTAGAACCCATTACTAACCTTAGATCACCAAAAGACTTGAATTGATCTATAAGCTAGATCTAAACAATCTTTAAATTCTATCTTAACAAGCTAGCTAGCTACATCATGATCGAATATTATATTATGCAAATAGAACCATTACTAGCTAACCTTATTCATCAAACAACCAACACATGGTTCTAGCTACAAGATAGATCTAAAAAATCATCAAATTCCTTCCTTATCAAGATAGATGTTGAATATAATGCAATTAAAACACAAGACTAACCAAATATCACAAACAACATATGGATCCAGCTACAATTAAACTAGATCTAATCAAACAATCTTTAAATTAATTCTGTCCTAACAAACCCAGATATTGAATTCGATCGCATGCAATTAGAGAACTCATTACTAACCTTAGATCACCAAAATCAAATGAATCTAATATCACCCGAAATCAATGGCTTTTTTCAAAAAATCGCCTCACTTCCACAAACCGCCACTAAGCATAGAAACCAAACCCTATAAACGGCGGATGTGGATCGAGGCTCTGCTTTTTCAGAGATTCGGTATTATCACGACGGTTTTATATTACGATGTCGTGATACAAGAATATCGCAGACGGTTTCTAAATATAACCGTCAGTAATGATTATCGAGATATTATGCACGGTTGTGTTATATAACCGTCAGGATATCGCTGAGCAGTTTTACTCAAACCGCTGCGTAACGAGTATCAGTAGCCATCACGCACGGTTATATTTAGAAACCGCTCAGGATATTTTTTGTATCACGCACGGTTGTAATATAAAACCGCTCGTGATATTTTATCACGACGGTTGTAATATAAAACCGCTCAGGATATATGCACCGACGGTTTGAGTACATAACCGCTGCGATGATTCCATATTACAAACGGTTTTTCAAAACCGTCTCGTGATCGCGTCGTCGATATAAGCCTCATTGTAGTAGTGATAATACAAGCACTAGTACACTCGTGCCGCTATTAAAGGGTAATCACCGAGGCCCGTTAAGAAACGTGGGGAATTTTTCTTACTTCTCATAAAAAAAACGTACTATTTTATGCAAAATTCATGTGTTCTATGTTTTTGTTCGACATGTTTGATGAAAGTATTAAGAAGGTTATAAATCAAGGGGACGAGAAGAGAAAATGGCCATACAATAAATGCTTAAATACATTGAAAATAGGAGGCCGAATAATTTGTGAGAGAATTACTTACAAGTGCAGGAGAGAAGATGCAGTGAACGCTGTCAAACAGATAAAAACATCAATACATTTTCATACAGACCTTATATTATTGAAGGTTGCTTTCAGATAGAAATTTAGGATCTACACGACCAAGCAAAACTGAAATGCTAGGAAGTCACAAAAGCCCAAGTCCTGGAAAAAAAATACATTGGACAATTTTATATTCAAGACCTAACAAAGTTATTGAAGCTAAACAAAAAACTATGAACTCAGATATGATTAAATTTTTCATATGACTCATTCAGTTCCCTTGCTGCTAAAAAGTATGCTTAATCTTGCAAAACAAAGGATTTCCTGGTTGTTTCCATTTCACGCCCAAGTCGTATGCATTTTTATATATCAAATAGCATGCTTCCTTTTCCTGCCAAAATTTCTGAATGAAAAAAAAAATTAATGATACATAAGAATTTAGCCCCAACTGACTATTTACATATCTTGGTTGTGTGAATTTGATACAATAACTGCTTCCATTTGGAGGATCGAAACTGGTAACTAGAAGGTGATGAATAGAAGCTAATTAAAAATTTCCTCTCAAAAACACTACAATTATGGAGCAAACACTAGGTTTAAGAACACCAAAAAATAGGATGAATAGAGTAAAAATTTCAACAACTCGGATGCGAAGAAATATCAAACTTGACCATCAAAAAACATTAATAACACTATATATGCTCATCCAAAACTTATGAAATTTTAAACATATAGCAAGATAAAGTCCTTAAGGTTATGATTCCAAAAGGGATTTCAAAACAAAGCCTAAATAAAAAATCTATCTAACTCAACATCCACGTTGCAAAAAAAACAGAAATTTCATAAACTTGATCATGAAGAAACTACAATAACTCAAGTTTTACCAATCCAAACTTAATGAAACTTGAACCATGACTAAGAAATAGCCTGTCGTTTTAACATTTGTGAGTACTAACGGTAACGTTTTGCGTTGATTTTCTTATCATCACTTCAGCCTAGGTGGGCACACAGGATGATGCGGCTGGGCTACCCATAGTTCATCGCTGCATTCGACCACCTTACTGACAACCACGTATACTGGACGCCGTACACAGAGGCAGAGGTGCAGCTACATGTGATGGGTGGGCTGTCCACCCTTTGCACACAAGATGCGGTGTACTAGCGCACACGTCGGTTCCTCCTGTTCGACATCCAGGTTGAGGGCTATGCTGTCCATCAAGTGATGAGGCAGTTCGGTCTACGACAGGAGTTTTCAGTCCAAGTCGGTCGTGTGGTCCCATACGGTGTCCACACATAAGTTCCCTGCATCGATGTTCTATAGTTATTATCGTGTAATGATATCTAATAATGCTATATTTATTTTTTATCCACAGTAAGAATTGGAAGGGCGTGCATGGGGCCACCCCCTAGCACATAGTATAGCGCCATGGGTCGAGAAGTGGGGAGGAGCCCTAGATAACGTCTATGCTGAGGATGCAGCGTACGACCCACCGACGCATCAGGCTACCGGCAAAGGGTACACTTCCCTGCACTGCCTCCTGATTTGGTATGTGTCGACCCCAATCCTCCTAGACACGTTCCTAGGGTGAGGGACATGTATCCCACCCATACGAACTCGGCTCTGCACAGTGCGGTATGTTGCATCCTATCTACGATCTCATGTACACTAAATTGGTAACTATGCTAACTTATTCGTAATTTGTTTTTCAAACTGATGTGTTGGGCCAGTACTACGAGGAGTAGGGGAGCTTCCTTTCTCGTCTGACTTGCGAGTTTGACGTGACCAAAGAGGAGATCACCTCTTTCTTTGCAAGGTTTTGGGAGAGCTCGAGACGCGTCCTCGAGTTGGCGGGATGCCTCCAGCCTCCCGATGTGGCTCACGGCGTACCGCTTAGAGGAGGTAGGGGTGTTGCAGGTATATCTTCTAATGCTACAACCTCCCGTGCCACCTCACACCGCCGGCTGCCAGAGGGCAAATTGCTGGACACGCTGGTGTAGCTACTCACGCCGGAGGTGAGTACTTAATTGCACTTTCTATGTTTTGCAATTACTTTTTTGTATGCTCTCAACAATTCTTCATTTGTAACAGGCTCACATATACGGTGGTTCTCGTCTACAGCTTCACCTGTGCTTAACAACTATGAGGGGCAGCCTGATGATCTAGCTTACATGGATTACGACCTCGACAACGGTGGTGTATCGAGGTACTTCGCTGATGCGATGAGCTCGACCATTGTCGCGTTCTCGAATTTGCAATCCGACACTCGGTATTCTCGCACTAGTCCAGATCGCGCTTAGTGCACACAAAGCAAACAGGTATAGTACCACAATCATACACAATGAATATTAATAAAGTACATCAATCATGTATATAAACGAAGTTATGCGACCATATGGTCCTTATAATAGTTTTACACGCAGGCTTACAATGATCGAGTAAATATTTCAACAATGAAATTAAACGTCATGGTGATCCATCTTCGCCACAGCGCCTGACCGAGGCTTGCTTCCCTAGTTCTCCTACCTTCAACGAACTCCTCTTCGTAAGGTGCGTAGTTTCTTCTTCTAGTAAGTTTGTCGCAAGGGTGAGTACACACCGTACTCAACAAGTCATGCATGTAATGCAGATCTATTTACTACATGCATGGCTTATTACAAAGGAAAGCTTTACTGGTTATTTTGCTTTTGCAACAATATTTTAAACTACTATTTATTTAGATTGGAAAGCATCAAAATCATATAACCATTATATTTCTCAATTTGTTTTCCACATTGTTTTGGACACAGATCCTTAATCAACTTTCATCATTAACTCGCACACGACCTTCCACCCCATTTTATTTTCAAAACACTACCCTTGACCTGTAATCCCCGAGCATTGTCCAAGCATGTGGACTCGGCTATTCAATAGTTTTTACACTCGCAGAGGTTACACTTTACCCACAAGATATAATCAACTCACCACGTCACCGTGAAACGCCATACAAGAGTATGCGAATGAGTGATCATAACAAAGCCTTTCAAACTTCCATCTCCACCTAGGAACCTCTCCGTTGCCTCCACTATCACTTCCCTCATACAGAGCCAAAGTATAGGGCGATTTAACAACGTTGGATAGGGTACCAAGCCGTAGCACAGTACGCTCCTCGCATAGCTACTCCCTGTAATCGCCACCCCGAGGTATCCAAGGTAAGACATCGAATCCTACTAAACTAGGTCTTCCCATTCGGACATGTGGTTGTACGAGAGACTCGTGTCAAAGGCTTGCAAGGTAAGGTCCTTAAACGACCAAGGCAAGACATCCTTCTCTCAATTTGGCACACAAATTCCTCACAACACTCAACCCACCCCTGGGCCACACAGCCCACTCGCACAAAGCCTCGGTCCACTTGCCCCGATCGAAATCATTTCCCATCCCAAGTTGATTATTGTGCAACACATGCCAACAACAACTCAACATCCATATGGAACCACACAGCCTCCATATATCAAAGATCATCGTGTGGCAACACATCACACCATTTCCAATATACATTGCATATTCCATTAATCAATATTGACCTTTGTATTTTAAAAGATTATTCACGATATATGCAAAGCTAAGCAACTATTCACGGTCTAGCCTCCCGCGTTGGCACAATATTATCAACCAACTAGCTAGTATTACCAAACTTAGGTTATCAAAAGAATCATGGCATACAAATATTAACAACAAGGTGGCAATAACAAATAGGTTGATTAGCTAATTCATCCAAATTATTTAAATCTATTTTTAATTGAATTAGCATGCATAGTTTGAATCAAAATACATTTTCAAATCTGAGGATCAAAATGGTCAAAGCATAACTTGCCTTCAAAAGCAGCGAGTCTTGGTCTCGAACTTGATCCTCGAAACCGATCCTCACGCAACTCAACGCCTACACGCAATGCATAAAGAACCAAATAAACATGTAAAACAACGCACAAACACACATTCGAAAAATACGACAAATCAAACTAATTCATAACTTCATGAAAACTTCCAAATAATTAGTTTAGCATTTTCTAAGATTTATAAAATTTATTCTGACATTTTTGAATGTATAGTTTAAGAGCTACAAAATTCATAAGTTTGGACTTTCCGTGAATATTTTAACAGTATAAATTTATTTATAAAATTTCATAAAAATTACTGTAGCTAGGTATTAATATTTACTAATTTACAAAATTTGTTGCATGTGATTTGGACTTATAACGAATTTGTAGCGAAAAAGACAAAATCTATAATTTAGTTACAAATTCACGTACAAAATTTATCTAGTTGCATGGCACTGTTTATCTTGTATATACGTATCCTTCTTCCTACGGTTTTCTTTGATTTGCTTCGGTTTTTCTTTGATTTGCTTCGATTCTTCTTCTTCTAGCTACGCACGAGAGAAAGACTTGGCTACTGAAGAAGGCGCATGGCCAAGCAAATGGCGATAGCGGCGGTGGCGACGGCGGTGGCGATGGTAGCGGCGGTGGCGACGGCAATGAAGGCTACGCCAGACCGTATCAAAAATACTTTCACAATGACGTATATGTCTACATATACACACATATGAAGGCAACGGAAACTAGTATGTACATATATATACACTTGTTTGTCCTAAACTCAGCCTAATAGCATGCGTTTGATAAATACATTCTGATATATATCTATATATCTATACATGCATGCGTACGTACACGTTCAAACATATATATACATATACACGCATGGTCCCTAATGTATACATATATACACGCATATCATTCTAACTTATACAAGCAGATCATCCTAATATTTATACATGCTCATGTGTGTATATATATATATATATATATATATATATATATATATATATATATATATATATATATATGTCCGTATTCAGCATATATAACGCTAACATGTCTATACATGTATAAATACACATGACGAGATCATCGATCGATAGAGACAGAGCGTGAGAGAAAAGAAGTACCGGTCGAGGCTAAGCGATGACGACGGCGGCGGTGCACGGCAAGCATCGGCTGGTCGCTGACGGTCGGTTTAACGCCGGAGTATAGTCGGCGGCAGCAGTGATTTACGGCAGCGATTTATACCAACGGCGACAAGGAACAAGACTTTTGCAGGAGACTTGGCTACGGAGACTTTGGTTACGGAATGAAAAAGGAACTGGGAGTGTTTTACTTTCGTGACTAACAACTGATGGTGCAATCGACTAGAAACTGATGAATTCATTCGTGACTAGAAACGGCTGAAATCAAGTCGTGATGAATTAAAAAAAAATAGAGGGAACGGCTGGAAAGGATGGAGTGTTCATGCATACGTTGCTAGTAATGGAAACGTGTATGCATGCATTCGGTAGAAAGGAAACGGCACGCTGGTAAAGGAAATGGCTAGTAAATTGAAACGGCTGGAATGAGCAGGCATTTCCTTTCGAGAATGGCGTCGCTAGTTCATGCGCATAAACGGCGACACTAATCCTTCCCTTAATGACGCGACGCAATAGCCAGCACTGCCATTACTAATTCATGCATGGAAACGTTGCCGTTACTAGCTAATTCGTGCATGTTGTCGTTACTAGCTAATTCATGCATGGAAACGTTCTCATTTAAAAGGAAACATCCTCATTCACGTTACTACATGCATGGAAGTAAAAATCAGTGACCACACGCGCACAGAAATGGCAACGATCAGTTCTAAAGAATTCCTTCCGCTCAGGATGTCCTCGTCAGATAAATTCCGTATTTTGAATAGTGTTAGAACAATACGCGGTTAAGATAAAATAGCAAAAGGCTCTAAAAATCTTGGAAAAATCCTCTAAAATAATAGGGAATATTGGGAACTTAACGGTTGGTTTCATGATTTTTCGATATATAGATTTTCTGCAAAAAATTTTTTAGTGGATCAGACACTTGTACGGTTATTTATAAAATTGACAAACTAAATCTATAAACAAGTTTTTGAGGGTATTTGAAAGAAACATCCTTATTTTTCAAATGTTATTATTTAAAACTAAATTTGAAATTTATGCGCACGCGTAATGCATGATCGTTATTTTATACGATTAATTCTATAAAGCTTAGATTCAAATTAATTCCAAAAATTCCAAATAAATTTCCGATATTCCTAAATAATTCAAATAATGTAAATACAGTTAAAGAAAATTTCGGGATGTTACAACCATCGCAGTTGCAGGGTGCACCACCACCGACGCAACCTTCTCAGCTGGAGTACGCTACACCTCTAGCTAGACCATAGAGGGCCCACCGCGCACCGACGTAGTTGACGTACTCACATGGGCAGATTCGCAGGAGGCCTACCCAGCCATGAGGAGCTGCCCAAACGGAACCCATAAAGAGTTTCTTATGTTTTGGATTGTTGGTACTTTTTTCTTATATATTTAGTTAATCCGTTCCAGATATGTTGGATGAACTATTGTATTTGGTTATGGAATACTATTATTTAAAATATCCTGTACTAATACCTTAAAAATAGTTAAAATATCCTATACGGTGCAGTCACAAACTTACAAAGAATATTGGATCGCAATCGTGTAAATTGCATGGTCACTTAGTATTTTTTTGGCAGCATGTAAAATAACATGTTTAAATGACAATTTATGGAGGAATAGCTCAAAAACACCCTCGCAGCAACTTTTTCAGGGCAATTAGACAACTCACAGGCGCGTAGCTTTATCAGGCCAATTACATAAGTCACAAGTAGCAGATTTTGTCAGGATGAGTTGTCAAAGAAGAATGTATCCATCACCTTTACAGTGACAAGTTGTAACACTTTGCCCAATGCTTTAAACTTTTTCCAAGTGATTTGACAACACTCTACCATCACCTTTGTTAGGCCGATTTGACTACACACTCTACCCGCAACGTAAGACCTTGCATGCATGACTGTCTTTTCTGTCCGACTTGACTACACACTCTAGCTTTTTGCTGTCCCTCTGCACGTTTGAATATTACCTTCCAACATTTAGTCTATACACCATCCCTTGGAGACTATAAAAGGCCAAACCACACACACACATACACAGCTCCCACTCACACTTCACCATGGCTGGATCATCTAGCAGAGCATTATCGTGAACACTATATATGAACACCATAGCCCTTCATTACACATTGAAGGTTACGCATAATGGGAAGGATAGTCCGTTTAAGGAAGAGAACCTAAGTACAGTGGTGTCCAAATTGCAAGAGTGGCATCCGACATTATCAAGACATAAGGTGACAACCTTTGGCCTGAACCTTGTGACCTCCGATGACCTCAAGACGCACATGCAATGGTGGTGTCAAAGGTATTTAAGGGTGTGTAACTAGTCGATTCTCCCTCTACTACATGATTTTCTACAATATCCTCAGAGGGTACTAATGCTTCCCGATTAGTATGCGTAACATATAAGGTTAGTTATTTCATATTTGTTCCCTGTACTAATCTTTTTACCATCATCCATAAGTTCACTACTTTGTATGCTCGTCTTGTGTGTTAGTCATTCCCGGAGGATGAAGAGTTGCTGAACAAAGATATCTCCGAATTCGTAGCGATGTTTGTGCTCTTCGGCGGGGGTGTGACGCCTGGTTCACGCAGAAGACCCAGAAGAGGATCTAACTGGAGGAGTAGAGGTCTACCCATCACTGTTGCAGCAGAAAGTTGAAGAGGATGTTCAACCACCGCGGAAGGAGGGCTTGCTACTAACTATGGCGATGATGATGATGATGATGATGATGATTTCACGTCACCTAGACCTCGACGTTCAAGCACTATCACAACTAGCTGTTCAAGCACTACAATAGGCCGTTCTAGCGACAATGCAAGAGGATGTCCAACCAACACTGAAGGAGGGGTACCTCCTAACTGTACAAATGATGATGACGATTTCATGCCACCTAGACCACGAACCTTGCGTCCTCGGAGTCCTCCGAATCTTGACAATGATATTACATTAAGCCCTATCAGGTATCCAAACGTAGTACCCCGTCATGAACCAATTTAACAGATAGCTACCGTCCATTTGACCATGCCCTATTCTGACAATCATGTCTATAGAATGTATGGTTTTGTGACTTAGTCCTTCACCAGAGGCATGATGTTGTATCCCAGTTCTATGAATTCCTTCTATATCTTTGGTGTTATACATAGAATGTATGCTACAGTAGTTGTAAAATACAACATGAATTATCACTGATAAATATGAATTTTTTTTAATTTATTGAACCCTGGTTTGAACTCTAAAATTGTAGCCACCGTTTAATTAACATCGACTTTTAATAATTAATGCTCACAAGTTACAAATAATTTTTGAATGCAATCGGTGCAAAAATGTTCCTCATAAATTTAATTTCTCCCAAAAAATTTAATAATTTTTACAATTTATATTTGCATAGTTATCGCTCATTTACATTACCATCTAAATGATTACATAACATAAAACCTTCATGAAATGAAAGTTTTTTATATTTTTGTTTGATTTGAGAACCGCATGATGCTCTATGTACTCCTCATGATGTACCTATGCATTAAAACTAACCTTATCTATTTTCCAAATTCTTTTATTTGCCTTTTGAAAAGAAAAATCACTGCACATTAGTTGTGGGGAGGAAAAAGGAAAAGAGAGCTTACAATAGCGGTAATAACTAGCTAGTAGTAGTTGTGTGACAATGACAAAAGGACGCTTGTTGTCTCGACTTCACACAAACTAGTCGCAAGTGACACCTTAAGGACAAAGAGAGGGTCCCCATTTGGTATCTCAGATTAGAGGTAGCCTTGTTAGGCCAAATAACGTTAGTTACGTTAGCTAAATAGTAATTATATGCTCCCTATGTATTGGTTTGAGTAAGTGATCTTTTGTGTTTTGGAGTTCTATAGTAAGATCTTGTGTAGTGCTCCTAAGGTTACTCTCATAAATACTAAACCCTTCGAAAGTGAAAATTTACATTTATGTGCCAACCCTACTTAATAAGAAAGCTTAATTAATAAAATTTAAAGGAACAAAATGTTGCCTTATAAACTAACCGGCTAATTACCTAATCCAAGTAAAGACTAATCTGAAAGACCATGTGGAGGTCTATCCTTGTGTGTGATGAGTAATTGACAAGATTTGTGATTGGATTGATTTGAAATTGAGTTTGATTTGAATTGGATCTTCAAATTGAAGCAATTTGAGTGTTGGTTGTTTCCTAGTGCTAATGGCTTGAAGCAAGTAACACTAACCATTGGGCTTAATTATGATTGATTAATGATTGTGGGATAATCATTGAAAATATTTGTGGGCATTGCTATGTGAAAGGTTTTTCCTTGTCTTTGATGGTTGCGGTATGCATTTGCTAGGTCATGGTGAGGCGGAGGATGACCGGACTAGGCGAGGAGCGCCTGAGGTCCGTGACGCATTCGGGAGATCGCCTAGATGACCGAGAGATTTGAGTCCGCAAGCCAAGAAGATAGGAAAGGAGATGATGCTAGCTAGATGCCACAGGATCAATGAGGGCCGCTTGATTATGGTCTAGTTGATAGGTTAGCGGGTCTAGGTAGTATGCTTTGAAAAACTGCAAAAGAAAACCCAGTATGTGTGTGGGTTTTGGGTTAGCCCTTGCATGGCTGTGTGAGTGGGTTAATCCTAGCCCTTAGATGAGTGTCCTAGGGTTGAGAGGACTCATCCAAGGGTGGTAGGTGACCCAAGAGTTGTATAAATAGGGGTGGAGGGGTGGCCTCCCCTTGAAGGTTTGAGTTGTTCTTTGAGCTTTGCCCACATGAAGTGAGGCTTTGTAAACCTTCCCACCAGAAATACAAAGAAATTTCTTTGCATCATTGTGAATTTAAATTCTGCATTTACATTATGTCTTTACTTTACGTAATTTAAATTCAGCATTTACATTACGGATTTACTTTCCTCAAGAATCTACATTCATGCAATTTGGATTTGCCTCCCTCCTTCTAAATGCTGATCTTGGATGTTTTGAGTGTGTTCATATGGTTTTACATCTCTTTTGCACTCTTTGATTGAGTAGAGATCATCTCTTCTTTCAAGTTCCAGTTCTGTCC